>JAVJIF010026076.1:0-42467 GCA_038442645.1 Agave tequilana | reverse complement strand
ACTGCCTGGGAGACTACTTAAGTCCATAGACGGACTTCATTAGAAGACACACCTTTTACCTTACTGAATATAACCTTCAGGTTGTTTCATTTATATCTTCTTCTCTAGTTCATCATTCAGAAATGTTGTTTTGACATCCTTCTACTCTAATTCTAGATTAAACTAAACAACTATCACCAATAACATCCGAATAGATGTATGAATGACTACAGGAGAGAAAACATCATTATCATCAATTCCGTCTTTCTGAGCATATCCTTTGGCAACTAACATTGCCTTATACTGCTCATTATCCTTCTTGCGAAATATCCATCTGCAACTTATTGTGTTGGAGTCCTTTAGAAGATCAATTAATGTCCATATTTGGTTTCTATCCAAAGACTCCATCTCTTGCTCCATCGCTGTAATCCACTTGCCGTGGTCATCTGCCTCAATTGCTTCCCTGTAACTATCAGAATCTCCTATTTCTGTTACTAATACGAAGGAGACATGATCATCTTCGCAGTCATACCTTATTGGTGACACCGTAATTCTAACTAACCGCCTCAAAGGTCCAAGTTGCTCTTGAATAGCCTCCTGGTCGTCTCCATCTGAATTTGAGGAGTCTTCTTCTGACCCTTCAGGCCTTTTAGGGCCCTCTGAGAACTCAACTTCCTTTTCTTGAATGTATGCTGAACTGTCTGAAGATTTACCTTGCACTTTATCCTCCGTCTCTGATTTTTCTTGCAATATTGATTCTTCGTCAAAGATCATATCTCTGCTGGTAAAGTCACTCCTTATCTCGAGAACCCAAAGTCTGAAACCCTTGACTCTTTTGGTGAACCCGATGGAGATACACTTCTTAGACTTGGACTCCAGTCTATTCCTTTTCTGATTATCAACAAACTATATACCGGGCAACCGAAAATCTGTAAAGTTGAATAGTCTACAGACTCTCCTCGCCATATCTCCTCTGGGATATGAAGATCAATAGCTGCTGATGTGACATGTTTACCAGATAACTCGCATGATTCACCACCTCTGCTCAAAATCCTTTTGACATGTCATCCTATAATCTGATACTTCGGGCACGCTCTGTAAGTGTTTAATTCATGTGCTCTGCTACTCCGTTTTGTTCTAATCGCCCTGAAATACTTAGCTGGTGTTTGATGCCCTTACTTGCTAAGTAGTCTTTGAATTTTTTGGAGGTGTATTTGCCTCTATTATCGGACCTCAAAACTTTCACCTTCTGCCCCGTCTGATTTTTCATCATAGTTTTTTACTCCTTGAACTTCTGAAATACTTCTGATTTCTGCTTCAAGAAGTATACCCAAACTTTTCTTGAACAATCATCTATGCAAGTAACATAATACCTAGCACTCCCAATGGATGCTACTAGCGAAGGCCCCCACCATCCATGTGAGTGAGATCTAGCAAGCTCTTTGTCTTGTGCTGTGATACAGAGAAAGCTACTCTACATTGCCTACCCATAATGTAAAATTTACAAAGATCAAGCTTGTAATATTTGATACCGATAGAAGCACTCCTTTTGTGTAGGACTTGAAGACCTCGCTCACTCATGTATCCAAGAAAATATATACCAAATTCTTGTAGTATCCTCCTTCTCTATTGTTGCTAAAGCATCACCAACAATAATGCTTCCTGTCAACTTGTACAAGTTTGCTGTCCGTTCTCCTTTGAGAATCCTCATGGAGCCTCTAGTAACTTTAGTTCCTCCATCTGCACTAGAAAACTTATACCCTCAAGCTTCCAAGGCTCCAAATGAGAGAAGATTCTTCTTTAAATCCGGAATGTATCGAACGGTCGTGAGGGTTCGATCTCTCCATCAAACATCCTCATACGGATGTTGCCGATGCCAACAATTTTACACATGACGTCGTTTCTCATTAGGACAGAGCCTCCATTTTTAAGGCTTGTAAGTACTGAACCACTCTCTTTTTGGGCACATGTGGTATGTACACCCCAAGTCAAGTAACTAAGCATCTGAGTATTTACCTTTTCTTGACTCAGCCGTGAAGACATCACGTGAATCCTTATCTGCTTCTTCGACAACTTCAGCTTGATCTGACTTTTCACTGGTACTAGCCCCATTAGAATCTTTGTCGCCTTTCCTCTTTAGCATCTCCTTATATTTCATACAATTTTTCTTGTGTGCCCTGATTTCTTACAAAGTAGTAAGATAAACTGCTAGAAGCCTCTAGATCCATTTTGGGTCCCCTACTCTTTGATCTCCCTCTCTGACCCTTGACAAACAATTATAAAGTCTCCTCTGTAGAATCTGTCTTCTTCATTAGCTCGTTGTTCTAGAGCATCTGCCTGACATCTTCTAACTCTAAGGTCTTCGTACCATACAGATGGTGGCCGCCAAGTAGTCATAACTTGATGGAAAAAAGAGAGTAATAGAAGAGTTTTGTCTTCTTCTTCTTCTAACATAACCTCTAGAGCTAATAAGTCGCTCAAAATTCTATTAAAAGCATTGAGATGTAGAATAGGCATACCTTCCTTCATCCGAAGGCTGTAACTACTTCTTCATGAAAAGCTTGTTCGACAAACTCTTTGTTATTTAAAGGCTCTCCAGCCTACATCAAAGATCAGCAATTGTCTCTCGTTTATCACGTTGTAGAGGACCTCATCTGATAAGCACAGCATGATCGTCGCCTTTGCGCGAAAGGCGATGTCGTTCCACTCATCATCCTCCATCTTTGATGGCTTCTTCTTAATACCAAGCATGGCCTTGTGTGTGCCCTCCTTCATGAGCAACGATGTTACTCGCATCTTTCACACCAGGCAGTTGGATTTCCCATTGAATTTCTCCACCTCAAACTTGGTTATCGTGGTCGTCTAGGTAGTCATTGCTCTGATACCAATTGTTGATGATCTATCTGTTGGTCTCTAGGATCAATCTGACAACTAATCAATATCACTGAAATATCACAATCTAATTGGCCAGGTCAGTTAATATCAGGTGGCAATAGAACGTTCCTTAATTAAAGAACCACCTTTGCATTACCTTTCTTGGTTAAACACTAATTAGACTGGTATAAGTCAGTCTCAATATACTGAATATCAGTATAACCCCTGTATAAAGAAAATTATTCACTTATACAGTACTTGAAGTGAGGTATGCTTAAAGCGAATCTCCTAAGACAATTATGTCCCCCGCACTGGTGCTAACGGGTTACTGAACGCTAGTCTCCCAAGATACAACACTCCTTCACGGTATTTGGATAGCACTACCAAATCATCGTACGGTCGAACCGTAGTTAACCAGTACCTTCATAGGATTATTGAAGCAGCGGGACTAAGACAAATTTCGGGAGAATATTTGTCTTTATTTTGGAGGAGCACCAACTGTAGAGGAAGGAGGAAGGTAGAAGAATATTCTACTTTGAAAGTCCCAGATTCAGACAACAATTCTATTAAAGAATCTGTTGAATTTTCTGAGCCCTCTTTCAGAACGAATTTTGCAGAATCTCTTTGAAGTTGCTTCGAAAACCGAGTTGCAGATTTCCCACTTCCCGTTGGAAGTTACTTCAAGACAGAGGGAGAGAGAAGATCTCACTTCAGAATGCAGAGAGTGAGTTGGTGTTTTGTTTGAGAGAAGCGGAGCGCTATTTATAGCGCTCTGGGAGGGGTATTTTAGTCTGAACCCAACCGAACAGTTGCAACGGTTCAGTTTGAACCGTTGCAACGGTTCGTTTCAACCGCAGCAACCGCCTAACTGTCCGCAGCGGTTGGCTGACAGCCGTTGCGCGGGGCGGTTCGAATCCGGATGGCGGAGCGGGTATGCTCCGCGTAACCCGTACCCGTGAGACCCGGTTCAAAAAGAACCGGACTGGGTAGGGAACCCGAACACAAAGACCTGGTCCCGACCCCGGCCCGGCGCCGGTGCCGGGTGGCGCGCGCATGTGCGGGCATGGTTTCCTCCCAATCGCGCGCGAAAACTCCAAGTACCCAAAGGGCACACCCTTTTGTTCCCATTTTTCTCTATTTAAACACTTCAAACTTTCATCCCATGGCCAACGTGGGACTAAATGTTTTTAGCTACCTTTAGTCCCCTTTTAGCTTTGAATTAGGCAAACTTTAGACTTGAATATCTCATTCATTCGAAGTCGGAATAGAACATGTGAATATACCACATTCATCCCCATTGGAAGGAGAACACACTCCAATCATTATCCAATTGATTCCATCAACGTATCTCGCCGTAATTCAATTCAAAGATTCACATATATATTCTTCATATTCCCAACACTATCACCAATCAAATAACAGAGAAACACCAAGTTGAAGACTCGACAGCGAAAGTGAAAGCGTAGAAGATCTATCATTAACAAGCAATTGAAAACTAAATCACCACACAACCAAAGAACACAAGATTTAATGTGGTTCAGCAATGTTCCTACGTCCATGGGAAGAGGGAAGAAAGCTTTACTGAAAACAGAGAACAAAATATAAGAGTTACAAGATCTCTCTCTCACACAATTCTAAATGGTGAAAATTTGAATTTCTCTAGAATTCTTGACACGCCTTCAAAAGGCCACCCTTAAGGGTTTTATATAGGTACCTAAGATAATCTTAATTCAACACAAACTCCAATAATTAAATCAGCACCGCCTCAGAGAAATAGGAAACCCGTATCCAAATCAAAATAAGAAACATAACTCTATTAGGAACTGGCAGAGCCCGTATTAGTCGACTGGGACAAATTATTAGTCGATTAATACAAAGTATTAGTCTACTATATGCAGAATCTAGTCGACTACTGTAACGCAATCTGAGAATCCAACTTACTGTTACGAGGCCTAGTCGACTATACAAAGTATCAGTCGACTAGCCTATGACCTAGTCGACTAATAAAACCTATTAGTCAGCTAATAAAATGCACAGTACATGTACATATCTGTGCTTAATTTGTGAAGCTTGTAACTCCTCCACCTGAACCTAAATTCTTCTCCAATGAATATGAGGCACTCCAAATACTAACACAAGAAGCCCATACAAGGGATAAGGGAGTCATGATGGCACTGAGTTGCTGAGGTGATTCAGAGATGATGATGCTCAGAAGTAACATAAGAAACGTCTATGGTTAGGTTAATGTTTTGTTTGAGAGGCAAAGGGCTGCTTATCATGACATTTTATGAGGGCTATACTGGGCAACGGGGAAGCTCTTTTAGTGTCGACTTCGTGTTGGCCCGAAAGCCCATCACTCTAGTTTTGATGATGATCAACTCATGTAGTTATAGTACTAATGATCTTGTGTTTAATTAGTGACAGATTTATGATCAAGATCTTAGTAGGTGCATGCTTCAACAAAGGATTTAAAGTCAAGTTTTGGAGCTAGCACGGTTTGATCCAAGAGCCATTGGATCATGTTTGGACCAAGTCAAGAAGATGAGAAGGCTTCAAGTGAAGACTTCAAGAAGATGAAGACTTGAGTCTAGGTTTGTTTTTAGAAGATTTTGTTTTTAGATAAAATGTAAAGGATAGAATAGTTAGTGGATTGCTCAAGTACATATATACACACACACTCTTGATAGTTTTGTTTTTACAAAAGATTTTCTATTTTAGCTTATACATGTTTGATTCTTGATTTTCAAGTTTACATGTTTTAACCAAAATCATGTTTAGAGCTTAATGTCAAAAACATAGATATTTCACCATGTTTGGGTAGTGGATCATATCCATACTTCATATGCTTTAAAAGAGTTTTAAAATATCTTATTTTTGTATTTGGTGAAGTTTTGAAAAAACAAGTTTTGAAAAATCAAGTTTGAAAAAATACTGTTTTTCATTTGAACAAATTTTTTCATATTACAAAAATAGTCCAAATCATTTGTAACATGCCTTGATTTTGTGCAAGCATGTTTGTTTATCAAAGTATATTGGTAAAACTATTTTTGTAGATTTTTCAGTATTTTATGGGATTTTATTTTAGCCAAAAAGACCAAGTTTTAATTAGGTTTTCTGTTCTGGCTTAAGCCGGTCGACCGGACGGTCGACCGACGTGCACAGACGTGCACGCCAGTTCTGGCAGGAGCCGGTCGACCGACCCAGTCGACCGTCCAGAGAGCTCTGCTCTCTGGAAAGGCCCCGGCCGACCGAGCGGTCGACCGGACAGAGAGACTTGCTCTCTGTATCCTGGCCTCGGTCGGCCGACCGGTCGACCGATGGCTCAACGGTCTGAAATATGACCGTTGGCCGGTCGACCAGGCGGTCGACCGATAGGCCTGACAGACCTCCAACGGCTAGTTTTTGGAGCCCTATAAATTGGGCCATTTGGGGGCTGTTTTGATTAAGATTTTGGGAGAGTTTTCAAGCCAGTTTTCCTACTCTATTAAGAGGTTTTCTCCACAAAATTTAGAGCCAATACTTTCAATTAAAAGGAGAGTTTATCAAGAGTGTTAAAGTGATTCTTTGAGTTTTCCTCCACAATTTCCATCCTTGTTTTTCTCATACAAACACTTGAGCTATCCATTGATTATTCATCTTATAGGAGTGTTGTAGTGAGAGTTTTTATTGGTAATCAAAGTGTTTAGATCACCAAGAGATCTTTTCTTGTTTTCTTGAGGAGGCAGACGAGTGCGTTCGCGGTGGTTTCGAGTTCGTGTGTGAACTCTTTGCTTGAGGTGCGGCCTCGGCGAGCCGGTGGGCTTGCGGTGTGTACGGGCTAGAGAGTCCGAGAGTTGTAGGTGTTGCGGCACCGAGTGATCCGGTGGGATCGATTATAGTGGAAATCCTTCGTGTGTCGAAGGCGGGGATGTAGAGCAAGTGTGCTCGAACCTCGAAACAAATCCCTTGTGTTTGCGATTGCTCACTCTCTCTCTCTCTCTCTCTCTCTCTCTCTCTCTTTGTCTCTTGTTTATATCTTGCATTCCTTTATTGTGTTCATCTTTATATGCTTGATATACCTTGTGTGCTTAATTGTTATACTTGCTTGGGTTTGTTTTGCTAACACTTGTATTCAACCAAGAGAGCCAACGCGGCACCTCAACCCTTATCTAGGGGAATCTAGAGGAGTTAGTCCAGAGCCCTTCACGGGGAATTCAGCTACTGATTGGTAGTGAAAAGTGCATTTTTATCATTATATTTACCATCACATTTTCATATTTATATCTATAATTCTGCACATTTACTAATATTTTATGATTTATTGTGTGCAGGCCTCGAAATATTAAAATAAAGAAATAAAGCCTAAAAAGAAGCCCAAAAGCCCATATTCAAGCCCAATGTAAAAGTTGCAAATATTAATTGCCAAAATTGCAAATACACAAGGGCCAAAGTTGCAAATACAAAGAAGAGGGAAGGATAGACTTCTATTCAACCCTAAACACTTGCAGGATGAGGATAAAAGCCAAAGAAGAGAAGGAAATTCGTGGATAAAAGATTTGGGATTTAGGTAACTTGATTCCCAAGTTATATCTAAATCCCAAGATAAAGAGTCGAGATTCAACTTTCAGAAGAAAACGCCCAGATGGACGGACCAGAGGAGGCCACGCGCCAAAGCGCGGGCCAGAGGCCACACAAGAGTCGCGGAAACGCGGCCCAAGCCGCGTTTCCGCGGCAAGACGGTTGATTCTGGCGATAAGGTTTTTGGGAGAGTCGTCCCGGGACTCTACCTCCTTCTGCACCTATAAATACCCCTGCAGACGCAACAGAGAAGACACACAGAATCTCCAGAGCCAGAGGGCCAAATCTAGGGTTTTAGGCTTTCTTCTTTCTTGTAGTTTAGGTTTTCTTTTTTTTTTAATTTTTATGTAAGTGAGGGAGAGGGCTATGTTGAGAGTGACACCGATGTATGCTTCTCTTCTCTTCCATTGTATCAAGTAATAAGGTAACTTTTCTTTTTATGTCATTGCTTTATTTTCCTTTTTGTTTTCTTCTCTTTTTCTATTTTTATCTCTGTTGGTTTATGATGAGCATGCAAGTGATTTCCAAAGCACAAGTATAACGAATCTTGGTGGGTGCCAACGATATTTCATGGTGATGTTCTCCTCCTCAAGGTACGTATCACTTCATACTTGCCCAAGCTTGATGATATAATGCGAATAGGGGACTGAGATCGATCCTATGGTTTATGCGTTCAACGCCTCCAAAGCAAGGTAGAAAGTGTTAGGATTTCACGTTTTTCTTCAACCAAACTAAGGTTAGTGCTTTTCTTTTATTTTTGTAGATTAAATCACCATCTCCCAATTCTTTCTTTCTCATCTCATTATAAATATGATTGAGAATTAAGAATTTGTAAATAAGAAATTGAAGTGTAGAGTTCTTAGTCTCAATGCTATCCGCTGTAGCAAGCTCCAAAGCGGGTCGTGATCCTCAGGGAAGGATGTGATGCAAGCTTTTCGGCCGATTCCTCTGTATTTTCAAAATATGAGAAAAGAGATTAGATTTGAAATATATATATGAATGGAAAGATGTGGTTTTACTGATATTCTACCACAACCCATAGTGCAAGTTAAGGATATTGATCATCATATTGGGATATATGGACTCCATCCTAGGTTTTCTAGAGGATATGCAAGCAAGAGAAAAAGATTGTAGAATCTTACTAGCGACACTCCTAAAAATCCAACACGTTTTCATCCTAACATCTAAGCACAACATAAGAGAAGATTTACCTTGAAGTTACGTTGTCAAAGTTCTTAAGCATGAAATGTGAAAAATTACTTAAAGGTGTGAATTTAGATTATGAAACTAATCATCATTTAGTCTTCAAGCAATCTACTTTAAACCTAGGGTTTCTAAAAAAATGTCATCAATCCGATCAATGCTTAACTGCTCTAGGGTTGCTTTAAGAATTTCAGCAAACCACAATAGGAAATTAGTTCATCATTTTTTTTTATCTTTTCAATTTATTTAATTTTTTTTTGTTGTTTAATAAGAAGAATTGAGAAAGAAAGGAAACAAATAAATCAGAAGATCACAGATTAAAAACTAAATCAGAGAGATCACAGAATAAAAGCAAAATTAAATAGCAGAGAATTAAATGGGAAAAATGTAACCTTTATTCGAAAAACGTCTCCCAAATACAAGCTCCTTCTCCTCCACAATGTACTCAAAACAAAATTACAAACTTGCAGAAATTTTAAAGAAATAGCTAAAGAAAACCCTAATCTCTCTCTGGATGCCCTCTCTGCTGCGCCTGCATGGGTATTTATAGGTGCAGAAGATGATAGAGTCCCGGATAAACTCCTCCACGAAAACCGGTAGATGGATAAGGCAAGATTGCCGCGGAAACACGGCTTGGGCCGCGTTTCCGCGGCAACAGTCCGATCTTTGGCCGCGCGCTTTCGCGCGTGGCCTCCTCTGGTCCGTCCATCTGGGCATATGCTTCTGGATGCTGGATCCTGTCTCTTCATTTTGAATTTTTGAGATAACTTAGAAATCAAGTTACCCTAAATCCAAATCCCTTCAAAAATGAATCTCATCCTTGCACTCTTATTTATCCTCATCCACAAGCATTTAGGGTAGAATAGAACTCTATCATTTCCCTCTTGTATTTGCAATTTTTACACTTTGTATTTGCACTTTTGACTTCTTGTAATTGCACTTTTATACCTGGGCTTGGACTTGGGCTTGGATATGGGCTTTTGGGCTTCATTAAGCTTTAATTCTTTATTTAATTTAAAACTCAAGGCCTGCACACATTAAATAACAAAATATTAATAAATGTGCATTATTATATGAATAAATGTAAAAATGTGATAGTAAATATGATGACAATTATGCATTTTTCACTACCAATCACACCCCCACACTTATCTTTTTGCTCGTCCTCGAGTAAAAATCAAAGAAAAAAATCTAATCTAGCTAACTCACTTTCGTAGGAATCACGGTTGCACTTAGCATGTGCAACAAGCCGTTAAACCCCTAGGTTACCCTAGAGGACGAGTGTTGTCTCGTGAGGGTTTTCAGCGGATTACACCCACAAAATCCATAAAAAGGAAAATATTCGAATTATATTTGAAGAGACTAAGTAGTCTATAAGTTTTAGGATTATCATTTTTATTCATTCTTAAACTTAGTCTTAATAAAGTGAATTGTTATTTATTTTAGGTAAGGATCAAAATTGAATGTTTGTATAGTCTTTTTCGTTACCAAAAATCATATGCATCCTTATGAATTTTTACTAGAAATTCCTTAACTTGGACTCTCATGCCTCTTTATTATTTTTATAACATCATCTAATTTTCTTTCGTGTAAGTATCAAGGCTTCTTGAGGCCCTCATACCTAACTAATTGACTATTAGATGTGTTAAAAATTTTTTTTTAGCATGTATAACTCATCTAGTTTTCTTTTGTGTAAGTATCAAGGCTTCTTGAGGCCCTCATACCTAACTAATTGACTAATAGATGTGTTAATACATGTATAATATTTCTTAGTTTAGGCTTTCTAATCCACCCATGTAGCGAACTTAAAGTCGGTGGCTCCCAAACCGGTCGGCTTTAGGGCACCAGGTGAGAAAACACCCGCGGACTCAAATTCGAATGAACTAGGCCACAAAACTAAGGACTTTTTTTTATTTAGAACTCACCTTTAGGCGTGAATACTTATACTTCTTGAGGCACATGTATCCAGCTTATTTGGTGATATATTTTTTTTATATTATTTATGAGGCACAAGGTCTTTGTCTTAGAATCCTAGATATGCACTAGGAATGCACATTTCATTAAGGTAAAGATCAAGACTAATTATTTATTCAATTTCTCCTCCTATACCTAAAAATTAAACAATTCATTTATTTTGACCAAGTTTTTTCGAAATCCTAATCATGACTTTCCTAATTCTTAAAACTAACTTAGATTTCTTTCAAGAAATAAGTCAAAGTATTATCCTTGTTATAATAATTTTTTTATATTATTTTTTTATGTTATTTTTTTTATGCAAAAAAAATTTTCTATTTTCTTATATATATATATATATATATATATATATATTTTTATATTACATATATTACATACCCTTCCCCCACACTTGTTTCATGCATTGTCCCTAATGTATGAATGAAATGCATGGATGCATGAACTGGCAGAAAGATATAGTTACCGATACAGTGGGTCAAAAAGACCCATGGCTGCATTTACTTCCGGTACTGACTCCAAAAAGATTTTAAGACGTTGACCATTTACCTTGAATGCATTGCCATTTTTGGGGTCGTAGATCTCTATGGCTCCGTGTGGAAACACAGTCTTAACAATGAAGGGCCCTGTCCATCTTGACTTCAACTTGCCAGGAAAGAGATGAAGTCTAGAGTTATAGAGTAAAACTTTTTGTCCTTGGACAAACGTTTTTCTCGTGATGAACTTATCATGAAAAACCTTAACTCTATCCTTCGCAATCTTCGCATTGTCGTATGCTTCATTCCTTAATTCTTCTAGTTCAGAAATTTGCAATTTCCGAAGCTCACCGGCCTTTTCTAGATCGAAATTTAGCTGCTTAATTGCCCATAGGGCCCGGTGCTCTAGCTCAACAGGAAGGTGGCAAGCCTTTCCAAAGACTAGTCTGTAGGGAGACATTCCTAGAATCGTCTTAAAGGCAGTCCTATATGCCCATAGGGCATCCACCAGTTTGGTGAACCAGTCCTTCCTATTCTGATTCACAGTTTTCTCCAAGATGAGCTTGACTTGCCTATTAGAAACTTCTACCTGTCCACTAGTTTGAGGATGGTAGGGCGTAGACAATTTGTGAGTTATGGCATATTTTCGCATAAGAGCTTCAAAAGTTTTATTGCAAAAATGTGTGCCATTGTCACTAATGATGGCTCGAGGGATTCCAAAGCGTGATATGATATTATCTTTCAAGAATTTGACAACAACTTTGTTGTCATTTGTCTTGCAAGGGACAGCTTCAACCCATTTTGACACGTAGTCTACGGCTAACAAGATGTATTGGTGCCCAAACGAATTAGGGAAGGGTCCCATAAAATCGATGCCCCAGACATCGAAAAGTTCTACTTCAAGAATTAAATTAGGGGTATCATATTTCGTTTGGAAATTCTTCCTATCATTTGACATCTTGTGCAAGTTTTGCAATACTCAAATGCGTCTCTGAACACGGTTGGCCAATAAAAGCCACTTTGCAGGATCTTTTCGGCAGTTTTGCGGGGACCAAAATGTCCACCGCAAGCGAACTCATGACAAAAAGCTAGAACGCTTTTAGTTTCCTCGTCGGGGACACATCTCCTAATGATTTGGTCGCTACAATATTTGAAAAGATAAGGATCTTCCCACATGTAATACGGACTTGAGACAAGAATCGGTATCTATCCTGTTTTGACCAATTAGGTTGTGTTTGGTTTGTGACTAAGTAATTTACTATGTCAGCAAACCATGGCTCCTTAGAGATAGCTAGAAGTTGTTCATCGGGGAAATTGTCATTGATGGGCAGTTCGTCAGAAGGTGCGTTTGGCACACGAGAGAGATGGTCTGCTACGACATTTTCGACACCTTTTTTATCTCGAATTTTGAGATCGAATTCTTGAAGGAGAAGTATCCAACGAATGAGTCGGGCCTTCGCATCTTTTTTAAGCATAAGGTATCGAAGTGCAGAATGGTCAGTGAAAATCGTGGTCTTAGTCCCAAGTAGGTATGGGCGGAATTTCTCCAAAGCGAACACTACAGCTAAGAATTCCTTCTCGGTTGTAGTATAGTTCATTTGGGTATTATTTAGCGTCCTACTCGAATAGTAGATCACGTGCTGCTTGTTATCCTTACGCTGCCCTAAGACAGCACCTATCGCAAAATCTGAGGCATCGCACATGATCTCAAAAGGCTTGGACCAGTCCGGAGGTGAGATGATAGGAGCAGAGATAAGTTCCACTTTCAATTTCTCCCACGCACTATTGCACCTATCATCAAAGATGAAGGGCACGTCTTTAGCTAGAAGGTTTGTAAGGGGTCTAGCAATTTTGCTAAAATCCTTAATGAACCTACGATAAAACCCAGCGTGTCCTAAGAAAGACCGAATGTCCTTCACGCATCGTGGAAGTGGAAGTTTGGCTATGTTCTCCACCTTGGCCTTGTCTACGTTAATCCCTTCCCTAGATATCTCATGACCTAGGACAATCCCATGCTGCACCATGAAGTGACACTTTTCCCAATTGAGGGTCAAGTTCTTTTCGGTGCACCTACTCAGCACTAGCTCCAAGTGATGGAGACACTGGTCAAATGAATTCCCATAAACGGAGAAGTCGTCCATGAAAATCTCTAAGAAACGCTCGACCATATCAGAAAACAGGCTTAACATACAACGTTGGAATGTGGCGGGGGCATTGCATAAGCCGAAAGGCATTCGACGGTAGGCAAATGTCCCAAATGGGCACGTGAACGTTGTCTTTTTTGGTCCTCCGGCGCTATAGGGATTTGGTTATACCCTGAATAACCGTCCAAGAAGCAGTAATACTCATGACCGGCTAATCTTTCAAGCATTTGGTCAATAAATGGGAGGGGAAAATGATCTTTCCTAATGGCTGCGTTCAACTTGCGGTAGTCTATGCATACTCTAACCTTGGTAGGCAATCGTGTTTGCACTAACTCATGCTTGTCATTCTCTACCACAGTAAAGCTAGACTTCTTAGGGACCACATGCATTGGGCTAACCCATTCGCTATCGGAAATGGGATAAATGATCTCATTATCTAACAGTTTCACTATTTCGGCGTGTACAGCCTCCTGCATGAGTGGGTTTAGCCTACGCTGTGGATCCCTCTTCGGTCTAACCCCTTCCTCTAGATGGATACGATGCTGGACTATCGTAGGGCTCAGTCCCTTGATATCTGCCATAGTCCAACCAATGGCTTCCCTATGTCTCCTAAGGGTTGCCAGTAGGTCTTCCTCTTGCCTATTAGTCAAATTAGATGCAACTATGACCGGTAACGTCTCTTGTTCACCTAGGTAGGCGTACTTAAGATGTTTAGGCAAGGCTTTTAACTCCAAAGAAGGAGGTGGCTCGATGGGTGGAGGTGTTAAGCTAGAATCTCCCATCTCTATAGAACTCAGATTTGATTCCCATTCGATCTCATCAAGGCTGAGATCACTTGCTTCTAAGTCTTCCTCTTCCTCTGACTCTAGTGTGATCTCCTCATTGTGCTCACTCGTCATGTTTTTAATGAAGTTAACCTCAAAGGGTTGGTGGTCACATCGTAGGGATGCTTACCTAGGTTGAAAACATTGACTTCCTTGGTCATATCCCAAAAGTCAGTCTCATGGATCCGTTTCTACAATTTATGATTGCATTTGCGGTTGCTAGGAACGGTCTTCCTAAGATGACGGGAGTTTGGGACCTAGGATTAGACACAGGTTGTATCTCTAAGACAATGAAATCGACTGGGTAAATGAATTCTCCCACCCGTATGAGAACGTCATTGATCTCTCCCTTAGGAACTTTGATTGAGCGGTCAGCCAACTGAATAGTGACTTGGGTCGGGTTGAGTTCACCTAATCCAAGTTGTTGATATACGGAGAAAGGGAGCAAATTGATGCTAGCTCTTAAATCGAGGAGTGCTCGATTGATTTCGGCTCGACCTATGGTGCAAGAGATGGTGGGGCAACCAGGGTCCTTATACTTAATAGGGATCTGGTTGGACAATAGCTCACTAATGTTAGTGGCTAGAAAAACCTTCTTAGGCACATTAGTCTTTCTTTTCTTGGTGCACATGTCCTTAAGGAATTTGGCATAACTAGGGACCTGTTGGATTGCATCAAGAAGTGGGATGTTGAGCCTAACTTGATTGAACACCTCTAATAATTTCTTCATATGTGCATTGTTGTTGCTTCTAAGCCTATTTGGAAATGAAGCTATAGGCTGGTGCACCTGTCCTGCTGACTTTTCAACTTCAGTTTCATTGGAGCTGGGTGGAGAAGGAGTAGAGCTGATGGAATGGATGACTGAGATGGATCCTGTGGCATGGATACTTGATTATCAACTTGTTTCCCCGATCTGAGTGTATGAACCATGTGACACTGGTTTGGGTCTTGAGCCTCATTGGCTGGCCTAGCATTCCTAGGATTTGGCAATGGTTGACTCGGTAGGGTACCCCTCTGTCTCTCTTGTTGGTTCAATTGGATCTCTATCCTAGTTAAGACTTGAGCCAGCGTGTCGTGGCTTTTAACTAGAGTGTCCATCTTTCTTTCCAAATTTGAAAGTCTTGTCTCCATTTGTGAATTTTGGAAAGACGGTGGAGGATTTTGACTAGGGAAATTTTGTTGATAGGGCGGATTTTGGAAATTGTTGGAGAATTTGGGCCTAGTTTGATCATTGTTGCTTGGGCCCCACGAAAAATTGGGATGATTTCTCCAACCAGGATTGTAGGTGGGTGTATAAGGATTATTGGCGGGCCTTGTGAAGGCCGCACTCATATGTTCGGGCAAGCTTTGATGCGCGATGAAGACAGGACATTCCTCGAACACATGGTTCATATCTTGACAATAAGTACAGCCCGCCGAAGATGTTGGGCTGACTTGGTTCACAGAGACTGGCTCTTTAGTTTTAAGAGCCTCTAGTCTTCGCATAACAGTAGCTAACTTAGCATCGGTTGCTACGTTGGCCTCAATGGAATGGATACCTCCTTTAGAAGAAGTAGAGTCATTAGTCCTAAATTTTTCCGGAGTAGGTTCCCATTGGATGGTATTATCAGTTAATTCTTCATATAATAACCATCCTTCATCTTCGTTCTTTTGCAGAAATCCTCCTTGGCACATGGATTCTAACAGCGTTTTAGTAGGATAATCTAATCCATCATATAGAACTTGGCAAAGTCGCCATTTCTCTATCCCATGGTGAGGGCATTGGGCAAGGAGGTCCTTAAAACGTTCGAAGTATTTCCAAAAAGGTTCATTGGCTGTTTGCTTAAACTGTAGGATGTTCTTCCTAATCAGTGCAGTCTTGTGAACGGGATAAAATTTCTTTAAGAAGGCCTTAATGAAATTATCCCAAGAAGATATTGAACCGGCCTCTAGACTGTAGAGCCATTTCTTTGCTAAATCCTTCAAAGCAAAGGGGACAAACCTAAGTTTGATGGCATCTTTTCCTAACTTAGGTATATTCATCATGAGACATACTTCTTCAAATTCCCTTATGAAGAAGTATGCATCCTCGGATTCAAGTCCATGAAATTTGGGAAGGGTGTTGATGTATTGTGGCTTGAGTTCAAATGGGTCAACACCTTCAATAGTAAGCTTGATGCAAGAAGGAAGAGAGGTTCTAATAGGATAGAACCTCTCTTGGAATGACTGTGGTTGTGCCATGTGTGAGTCGGGCTTTTGCTCGGGTGGTGAACTAGTTCTAGTTAGCCTGGATGTAAGTGGGTCTCTCGACCAAGCGGGCATGCACAATTAGCAAACAAGTTCACCCAATCAACCAAAAAAGAAAAACAAACAAAAAATCCTATTCTAGGGTAATCCTTGACATAGACGACTCCTAACTTTAGACTGTCCTTAGGAGGTCTATTGTCGACGTTAACCACAAGCTAATCGGCCAGGCAGGTGGCAAGACCGGTGGGAGGTTTTCCGTCAGAGACGTTCCTTAATTAAATAACCACCGTTCTTCGGGCTTTCGGCCCTCAATCCCCTGCCTAGACACCGATTTGACAAGAGTTAATTTCGAACAATTTTCCTCTTTAGGTCAATCTCCTATTGAGTCCGAGTTAACCTAGGGCCAACGTCTAGTCAAATTTTACTTAAAGTTAGGGTTGTGAGTGTGACGGATATGATTTTTGGGCCAAGGAAGAGTGATGAAATCCCCACCTTATCTTTTTTATGGGTTATGCCCTTAAGATATTTTTGTGTACGTGTAAAGCTGTAGAAAAGTAATCACTCAAGAAAGAAGTAAATCAACCAAGAGTGTTTCCTAATCTATATGCTATGCAAACGTACCTTGTCGCCAGCTCTCTTCAACAGAATTAAAAAATTAAAATAGACACGTGTCCTAAATGCAAGAGTCTAATCTTTTTTTTATTATCAACAAATGGGTTAATGTTATTAATTAGCAGTTGCAGAGTTATCACAGAGAAATTTAATCACAACAGTAAGCAGTATTTGCAATTCTGAGCAACCTGCAGAAAATTTGATGAGTAGTGAACTACTCTTGCCGCGGAAATGCGGCAATTGCCGCGGACCCGCAGCAAAGAAGTAGGCTCTGATGCTCTGCCTTCGAGGGCAGAGTCACAGAGTTGCTATGTGTCCTTGCTGCTGTTTTTTTTCCTGTTCTCTGTTTCTGCAAACAGAAAGAATAAAAAATAATTAGATTGAGGAAATCGTGCCGTTCCTTCCCCGGCAACGGCGCCAAAATTTTGATTGAGAATTAAGAATTTGTAAATAAGAAATTGAAGTGTAGAGTTCTTAGTCTCAATGCTATCCGCTGTAGCAAGCTCCAAAGCGGGTCGTGATCCTCAGGGAAGGATGCGATGCAAGCTTTTCGGCCGATTCCTCTGTATCTTCAAAATATGAGAAAAGAGATTAGATTTGAAATATATATATGAATGGAAAGATGTGGTTTTACTGATATTCTACCACAACCCATAGTGCAAGTTAAGGATATTGATCATCATATTGGAATATATGGACTCCATCCTAGGTTTTCTAGAGGATATGCAAGCAAGAGAAAAAGATTGTAGAATCTTACTAGCGACACTCCTAAAAATCCACACGTTTTCATCCTAACATCTAAGCACAACGTAAGAGAAGATTTACCTTGAAGTTACGTTGTCAAAGTTCTTAAGCATGAAATATGAAAAATTACTTAAAGGTGTGAATTTAGATTATGAAACTAATCATCATTTAGTCTTCAAGCAATCTATTTTAAACCTAGGGTTTCTAAAAAAATGTCATCAATCCGATCAATGCTTAACTGCTCTAGGGTTGCTTTAAGAATTTCAGCAAATCACAATAGGAAATTAGTTCATCATTTTTTTTATCTTTTCAATTTATTTAATTTTTTTTATGTTGTTTAATAAGAAGAATTGAGAAAGAAAGGAAACAAATAAATCAGAAGATCACAGATTAAAAATTAAACCAGAGAGATCACAGAATAAAAGCAAAATTAAATAGCAGAGAATTAAATGGGAAAAATGTAACCTTTATTCGAAAAACGTCTTCCAAATACAAGCTCCTTCTCCTCCACAATGTACTCAAAACAAAATTACAAACTTGCAGAAATTTTAAAGAAATAGCTAAAGAAAACCCTAATCTCTCTCTGGATGCCCTCTCTGCTGCGCCTGCAGGGGTATTTATAGGTGCAGAAGATGATAGAGTCCCGGATAAACTCCTCCACGAAAACTGGTAGATGGATAAGGCAAGATTGCCGCGGAAACGTGGCTTTGGCCGCGTTTCCGCGGCAACAGTCCGATCTTTGGCCGCGCGCTTTCGCGCGTGGCCTCCTCTGGTCCGTCCATCTGGGCATATGCTTCTGGATGCTGGATCCTGGCTCTTCATTTTGGATTTTCGAGATAACTTAGAAATCAAGTTACCCTAAATCTAAATCCCTTCAAAAATGAATCTCATCCTTGCACTCTTATTTATCCTCATCCACCAAGCATTTAGGGTAGAATAGAACTCTATCATTTCCCTCTTTGTAGTATTTGCAATTTTTACACTTTGTATTTGCACTTTTGACTTCTTGTAATTGCACTTTTACACCTGCGCTTGGACTTGGGCTTGGATATGGGCTTTTGGGCTTCATTAAGCTTTAATTCTTTATTTAATTCAAAACTCAAGGCCTGCACACATTAAATAACAAAATATTAATAAATGTGCATTATTATATGAATAAATGTGAAAATGTTATAGTAAATATGATGACAATTATGCATTTTTCACTATCAATCAAAATACCACCTCTAATCCTCCATCTTCATAATCTGCCGCCTTCTTCCTAACTTAACTTTAACTATTCTTTTTGTTAACTTAAAGAAAATAATTTTTAGAGATAACTTACAAACGCTTCTATCGCTAGTCCCTCCCTGAGGATCACGACCCGCATAGCCACTGCTACCGCGGATTCGAATTGAGCACTTGCACATTTTGTTTTAAATCTAAAATACTTTATTTTGTGTGCAGAAAAAATCTCAATCAAAACATTGGCGCCGTTGCCGGGGAGGGACGGTAAGTTTTTCTCTAAAAATAATTTTTTTTAACTAATTCTTTTATTCTTTCTGTTTGCAGGTTTGGAGAATAGGGAAACTGACAGTAGAAGTGGACATATAGCAACTCTGTGCCTCTGCCCTCGAAGGCAGAGCACAAGAGCCTACTTCAGAGCCGCGAAAACGCGGCCTGAGTAGTTCCCTACTGATCCATCTTTTTGCAGGTTGCTGCAAATTGCAATATCTGTCTACTGCTCTGTTAAACTTTGTTCTGTGATAACCCTGCTTACTGCTAATTAATCAACAGTAAAATACTTGTTGTTAAAGATAAAAATTGATTAGACGTTTACATATTAGGCACGTGTCTTTTCAATTCCTTTATTTTTACTGTTGAAGAGTGCTGGAGCAAGGTACATTCGCATTGCATGTAGAATATGACTCATCTCTTGGTTGATGCTTTGAGTGAATCTTATTTACATATTTTGTACACTTGCACAAATTTATTTTAAGGGCATAACCCATTAACAAGATAAGGTGGGGATTTCATCACCCTTCCTTAGCCTAAAAATCATATCCCAAGCACTCACTAACCCAAGCCTAACTTAAAATTAGTAGACGTTGGCCCTAAGGACATCTCAGACTCAATTAGGAGATTATCCTAAGGGGAAACGGTGCTGGAAGTTGACTCTTGCCAAATCAGTGTCTAGGAAGGGGATTGAGGGCCGAAAGCCCGAAGATTGGTGGTTATTTAATTAAGGAACGTCTTTGACGGAAAACCTCCCACCACTCTTGCCCTGACCTGGCTGATTAACTTGTGGTCAAAGTCTGCACCCTACCTCCCGTGGACAGTCTAACCAGTTAGGAGTCGTCTAGGTCATAAGTCTACCCTAACTTAGGATAGAATTTTTTTTTCTTTTTTGTTTGCTTATTTGTTTGTTTTCTTTTTCTTTGTTTGTGTTTGTGTGATATGGCCTATAACAACAATTTTTTCAACTTTAATGAGAATCCATATTACACACCAACCTCTTATTCAGATATTACCAACCCGGCATATCATAACTTTGACCAACCTAGTGTGCCAGATTGGTCTTATCCGAATCATTACATGCCCCAGTCCCAATACTATGAACAAGATTGGAATAATCATCACTACTCTTCACAGAGTCAATGGGGATTCAATACCCCTGAGCCATATGGTCAACCACCTGTTCAACCATTATCTTCATATACGTCTCTTCCCACATCACCAAGGTTTCAGTCCACCATTGATCTATTCGATGGGTTAGAAGAAAAAGTGGATCGGTTGCAAGATATAATGAATGATCAAATTTCTAGACTTTCCAACATTCTTGAGCAAGTTGATAGAAACCAAGAATCTTTCTGTCTAAAAGACCTTGATCAAAATTCAATTTCATCACATCAATATGAACTTGCTCAACCCCAATCCTTGGACAAATTGGCTAGTTTTAATTTCAATGAGATTGAATTAGATTGTGAATGTGAACCCGATCCCCAACTTTGCGATTCAGTTTCTATTTTCGAATCTATGTTGACTCCGGTATCCTTACCCAATTTGGATCAATTTTCTGAGCTAACATTTATTCCTGTGCCCATAGATCATGAAATTGAATCACCCATTTTTGATGATCATCATATTGAACTTGACCAATTTCATACTTTTGAAAGTCCCATTGACAAATTGGCAAGTTCTCATTTTTATAATATTGAACCTAATGAAATATGTGACCTAGATTCTCAAATCTATGATCAAGTTCAAATTCTCGAATCATTATTGACTCCTGTTTTGTTACCCGACTTAGGTAATATTTTAGAGTCAGTTTTGATTCCCACACCTATCATTCCTGAACTTGAATCACCAATATTGAGTCACATTCCATTGTGGGAAGATGATTGTGGACTTGAGTTTCAACTTCTTGACTTGGACACACTCCTTGAACCAAGCTCGACTCCTGAACCCTTACTTGATTTAAGTTTCTTTCCTGAGTCGGTATTCGTTCCTGAACCTATCATTCTTGAGTCCAAGTCAACCATTCTACCAAGTCACATTCTTTTGTTGGACATAGGTATAGACCATGCCTCTGTGATGATTTTTCAGGACTGGTCATGTAAAGGGAGTAAGTTTCACGAGAGGATCTTCCATGATCCTATTCATTCTGGGGAATGTAAATATGTAAATAGAAAAGAGGTCAATAAGGTAGGTCCCGTGAACTTCCACATTATCTTGATTGAGCCGCCTTTCGTGGACCAATTAGACCACCACCGGAACCACCACCTTGAGGTAACTTTTGCCTTCCCTTGTTCTTTTTCATGCATATATGCATTCATTCATACATTGAGGACAATGCATGAGATAAGTGTAGGGGTGGGCTTTACTAACATACATAGTTAGAAACTAACAAAAATTTGCTAATAATTAAAAAAAATTCTAAAAAAAAATAATTATAAAAAGGACAATATTTTGACTTATCTTTGAAAGAAATCTAAGTTAGTTTTAAGGATTAGGAAAATCATGATTAGGATTTCTAAAAACTTGGTCAAAATAAATAAATTGTTTAAATTTTAGGTATAGGAGGAGAAATTGAATAATTAATTAGTCTTAATTTTTACCTTAATGAAATTTGCATACCTAATGCATATCTAGGATTTTAAGACGAAGACCTTTGTGCCTCATATATATAAAAAAAATCACTAATTAAGCTGGATACATGTGCCTCAAGAAGCATAAGTATTCATGCCTAAAGGTGAGTAAATAAAATAAAGTCCTTAGTTTTGGGGCCTAGTTCACTCGAATTTGAGTCCGCGGGGTGTTTTCTCACCTGGTGCCCTAAAGCCAACCGGTTTGGGAGTCATCGACTTTAAGTTCGTTACATGGGTGGATTAGAAAGCCTAAGGAAATTAAGAAAAAATTACTTATATATGTACTAACACATCTAATAGTAAATTAGTTAGGTATGAGGGCCTTAAGAAGCCTTGATGCTTACACGAAAGAAAATTAGATGAGTTATACATATTAAAAAAAAAATTATATATAGAGGCATGAGAGTCCAAGTTAAGGAATTCCTAGTAAAAATTCATAAGGGGTCTGCTTGGATTTAAGGAATTGTGTGAAGTGAGGAAGTAGGAAGTAAGATTTATTTCCTTTAGGAAAAAGGGAAATGAGTAGTAAGTTTTCTGGTATTTGGATGGTTGTTGGGAAGTGTGGTTTGGAAAATGTTTTGTCGTTTCCGGTGTTTGGATGGTAATGAAAAGTGGAAATGGAAAAGTTGACCACAAAGTTGACCGCAAAATAATATTAAAATAAAAATTAATTAAGAAAAATAAAAAATAGATTGTAATTAGAATGCAAGTGAGATTTACATGACCAAAAAATTAACTGTTTTATGCTATAACTTATTATAAATGAGATTTATATGACCACAAAATTAATTGTAGCACTCTGGAAGTGAGAAAATGGTTGTGTAAAAGAGAGATGAAAAAGGGAAAAGGGGGTTTTCTTATTTTCCTTTTCCGGTGTTTGGATAGATAGGGAAATGAGCAATTATACTTCCCCACTTCCTCACTTCACTCGGATTCCTTACATCCAAACACGCCCAAGGATGCATATGATTTTTGGTAACGAAAAAGACTATACACAAAATTCAGTTTTGATCCTTACCTAAAATGAATAACAATTGACTTTATTAAGACTAAGTTTAAGAATGAATAAAAATGAGGATCCTAAAAACTTATAGACTACTTAGTCTTTTCAAAAGTATTTCAAATAGTTTCCTTTTTATGGATTTTGTGGGTGTAATCCGCTGAAAACGCTCACGAGACAACACTCGTCCTCTAGGGTAACCTAGAGGTTTAACGGCTTGTTGCACGTGCTAAGTGCAACCGTGATTCCTACGAAAGTGAGTTAGGTTAGATTAGTTTTTCTTTTTCTTTTTGATTTTTACTCGAGGACGAGCAAAAAGATAAGTGTGGGGGTGTGATTGGTAGTGAAAAGTGCATTTTTATCATTATATTTACCATCACATTTTCATATTTATATCTATAATTCTGCACATTTACTAATATTTTATGATTTATTGTGTGCAGGCCTCGAAATATTAAAATAAAGAAATAAAGCCTAAAAAGAAGCCCAAAAGCCCATATTCAAGCCCAATGTAAAAGTTGCAAATATCAATTGCCAAAATTGCAAATACACAAGGGCCAAAGTTGCAAATACAAAGAAGAGGGAAGGATAGACTTCTATTCAACCCTAAACACTTGCAGGATGAGGATAAAAGCCAAATAAGAGAAGAAAATTCGTGGATAAAAGATTTGGGATCTAGGTAACTTGCTTTCCAAGTTATATCTAAATCCCAAGATAAAGAGTCGAGATTCAACTTCCAGAAGAAAACGCCCAGATGGACGGACCAGAGGAGGCCACGCGCCAAAGCGCGTGGCCAGAGGCCACACAAGAGCCGCGAAAACGCGGCCCAAGCCGCGTTTCCGCGACAAGACGGTTGATTCTGGCGATAAGGTTTTTTGGGAGAGTCGTCCCGGGACTCTACCTCCTTCTGCACCTATAAATACCCCTGCAGACGCAACAGAGAAGACACACAGAATCTCCAGAGCCAGAGGGCCAAATCTAGGGTTTTAGGCTTTCTTCTTTCTTGTAGTTTAGGTTTTCTTTTTTTTTAATTTTTATGTAAGTGAGGGAGAGGGCTATGTTGAGAGTGACACCGATGTATGCTTCTCTTCTCTTCCATTGTATCAAGTAATAAAGGTAACTTTTCTTTTATGTCATTGCTTTATTTTCCTTTTTGTTTTCTTCTCTTTTTTATATTTTATCTCTGTTGTTTATGATGAGCATGCAAGTGATTTCCAAAGCACAAGTATAACGAATCTTGGTGGGTGCCAACGATATTTCATGGTGATGTTCTCCTCCTCAAGGTACGTATCACTTCATACTTGCCCAAGCTTGATGATATAATGCGAACAGGGGACTGAGATCGATCCTATGGTTTATGCGTTCAACGCCTCCAAAGCAAGGTAGAAAGTGTTAGGATTTCACGTTTTTCTTCAACCAAACTAAGGTTAGTGTTTATTTCTTTTCTTTTCTTTTATTTTTGTAGATTAAATCACCATCTCCAAATTCTTTCTTTCTCATCTCATTATAAATACCACCTCTAATCCTCCATCTTCATAATCTACCGCCTTCTTCCTAACTTAACTTTAACTATTCTTTTTGTTAACTTAAAGAAAATAATTTTTAGAGATAACTTACAAACGCTTCTATCGCTAGTCCCTCCCTGAGGATCACGACCCGCATAGCCACTGCTACCGCGGATTCGAATTGAGCACTTGCACATTTTATTCTAAATCTAAAATACTTTATTTTGTGTGCAGGAAAAATCTCAATCAAAATAGCTACACTCTTGTGTTATACGTGGTGTTTAGTTAAATAGTTTGTTTAGGTCATAATAGCTTTTACTTCCGTATTATTTGTTCATTGAGTGACCATTAGATTAGCCATCACCTATTCACCCCCCTCTAGGTGATCCTACACTTCGAAGTTGCAGTTTTGTGATGTTGCGGGTAAAAATGTCCATAAGGATGAGCGGACCAAGAAAAAGCGACCTACAATGGCAGAGAAAGGGATGAGTAGTGTGTGCGTTTAAACTTACTTTTTTTGAGGAAAAAACCGTGAGGTTGGTAAAGCCTTCGGTGTTTCATTAATAAGAATTTAACGAAATAATCCTCAAAAACAAGAAGAGTACAAAGATATAAAAAAATTCAAAGTTGATCCTCCTAATTCCAACAGTAGGTCAGAAACACACAAACATCTTGACGACGTCTTTGCGGAGTCTACAGGCGCCCACGCGACTATTTAAATGATGCAAAGTGATGTCAGACCAGATCTGATGTACTCTCCTCTGGTGCTGACCGTTCACCTTCTGATAGCGTGCCAAGGCCCTAAAAGAACCAAATCGCTTCGGCAGCCACACCTCTTCCGCTCCCTCTGGCCGAAACGCTCCTCAACAGATTCTCCTCCAACCAAAGAAACCCCTAGTCATCTGGCTGAACCATTCCGTTTAGCGAAGCCGTTCCGTTTAAAACTTACCTTTTGTTTTATTTTTCCTTGAACAAAGGCTGGAGTCCGGTAATGAACACGAGGCCTCTAATAACCCAACCCCACTTCCTTAACGAGCCAGGTCTCACCGGCAAAACTCATTTGAAATCATATACATTATAGTTCTAAGCCTTCCGGCAAAGAGAGAAGCAACATTTGGCATTTCACACTTCTTTCTTCCATAAAGACTTACCCCTGCTGTAATGTGTGTTCATGCGACTTTTCCTGCAGTTGCAGGCAGAGATCGATTACTATGGAAAGAATTGTTGGTATTCTGCTTAACAGAAATCAATCTGACAACTAATCAAGATCACTGAGATATCAACAATCTAATTGGCCAGGTCGGCAAATATCAGGTGGGAGGTTTTCCGTTCAATAGAACGTTCCTTAATTTAAGAACCACCTTTCAATTTCCTTCCTTGGTTAAACACCAATTAGACTGAATATAAATCAGTCTCGATATACTGTAAAGTATATCCCTGTATAAAGGACTTAATCCACTTATACATTATTTGGAGTGAGGTACGCTCAGAGCGAATCTCCTTAAGACAATTACGTCCCTCGCACCGGTGCTAACGGGATAATGGACGCTGGTCTCCCAAGATACAACACTCCTTCACGGTATTTGGATAGCACTATCAAATCACCGTACGGTCGAACCGTAGTCAACCAGTACCTTCCACAGGATCGTTGAAGCAGCGGTACAAGGACAAATTTCGAATGAATATTTGCCTTTACTTTGGAGTAGCACCCATTGTTGAGGACGAAAGAAGGTTGAAGAATATTTTTCTTCAGAAGTACCAGATTCAGACAACAATTCTATAACAGAATCTGTTGAATTTTCTGATTCCTCTTTCAGAAAAAATTTCGCAGAATCTTCTTTGGAAGTTGCTTCGGATTCCCACTTCTCGCTGGAAGTCGCTTTCCTACTTCTCAGTTTAGAACTTACTTCAGAACTTAGATCAGATAGAAAGAGAGAGAGAAAGATGTATTTGTCTTGGTGTGTTGGTGTCTTTCAATTGAGAGATGGGAGCGCTTTATATAGCGCTCCAGGAGGGGCCAACAGGTTCGAACCCAACGAAAGGTTGCAACGGTTCGGTGTGAACCGTTGCAACGGTTCGACCCAACAGTCGCACCTGTTGGCTGTCCAACAGTTGCGACCGTTGGCTGTCCAACTGGAGCTTTGGATCCGGATAGCGGGTCGGGTCTCGGAGCGGGTCTGGTTCGGGTAGCGGAGCGGCCCATACCCTTGAGATCTAATTCAAAAAGAACCAGGCAGGGTAGGAACCTGAACCCAGACCCAGACCCAGACCCAGACCCAGCGGCGGCGCGCGCGCGCATGCACACATGTGCGGGCGGGCATAGATCCCTCCCAATCGCGCGCGAAAACTCCAAGTACCCAAAGGGCACGCCCTTTGTTCTCATTTTTTTCTATTTATACACCACAAACTTCCATCCCATGGCCAATGTGGGACTAAATGCTTTTAGCTACCTTTAGTCCCGTTTTGGCTTTGAATTAGGCAATCTTTAGACTTGAATATCTCATTCATTCGAAGTCGGAATTGAACATGTGAATATACCACCTTCATCCCCAATGGAAGGAGAACACACTCCAACCATCATCCAATTGATTCGATCAACGGATCTCGCCATAATTCAACTTGAAGATTCATACTTATATTCTTCAATTCCAACAATCCCCCACAATGAATGGAGATTCAAGAAAATGACACACAAAGAGACTGACTCTATTGTGAAAAGTACTTGAGAAAAGAAACTGCATAAGGATAGGTGAACTAGGTCTTGAACCTTCCATAGCGAAAGCTTTATCGGACTTACTGGCTAATCAGTGAACTAGGTCTTGAACTGTTAGCCGTTAGTGTAAGCCAAGTCAACAAGCTTCACACAGTGACTTTCAAATTAACTTTGGTTCTCGGTTGTGTCCGTTTTGGCCCTGGACATTCTTGGTTTCAGAGAGTATCTTTAGGGAATAACAGCCTCCATAGAAATTTCCAATGAGCCGACCCAACTCTATACTCACATAGGTGATGGACCTATTAAGAGTAGTCTACTCTACTCCACTTGTTTAGTAACAAGATATAGGCATCATTAAAAGCGTTAAGCTTATCCTTAATCTACTTGTAGAAAAGCACTTATGTGCACCTTAGGAATGGATTGGAGTCAAGCTCCCAAGTGCTTACTTGCTGAGTCAATCATAACTAGTTTTTCCTCTTGAACTTAGTCCGTGGGATCTCCAGTCGCTAAGTGAGGTTTCCATTAAGCTGACTCGGTAAGGTTAGGCTTTTAGACCCATTCCCCTCGATGCGCAGTTTATACGCTCTCCACTTAAACCTTTAGTAAGCGGATCCGCTAAATTATCCTTTGACGATACAAAGTCAATAGAGATAATTCCATTTGAGAGCAACTGCTTCACGGTATTATGTCTACGACGAATATGTCTAGACTTACCGTTGTATATAACATTTTGTGCTTCTGGGGTTTGACATAGCCTCTTTAAATGTTTGAGGCTCACTTTCAATAGCGTATGCTATGAAATCTGGACCAAAAGATTTTGAGATTCTAGATCTCTGACTTCTTCTTGGTTCAATTTTCGCATTAACAATCGGTTCCTCGGGGCTTTCGTCCCTGAACGCCATCTCGTGTGTTCTTTTCCCAGAAGTCTTATCTGCTTTCCGTTTGTACGGAAAGATGTCTTCAAAGAACACAGCATGATAATTATGTTTACATGAATATCTAGTATCTCTGATTTATGAACCAGAAATCTGTAAGCACTACTATTCAAGGCGTAGCCTATGAATATGCAGTCCATAGTTTTTGCTCCCAACTTAATCTTTTTAGGTAATGGTGCTAGCACTTTTGCAAGGCACCCCTACATTTTGAGGTAATGGTAGGAAGGTGTCCTTCCATGCCATAACTCGAATGGTATAAGACCAAGTTTCTTGTGGAGTACTCTATTTAGAATATAATTTGCAGTTAATAGAGCTTCCCCCCACAAGTTCTGCGGAGCTCCAGAACTTACGAGCATGGAATTAACCATCTCCTTCAAAGTTCTGTTCTTCCGTTCAGCAATTCCATTCTACTGAGGAGTGTATGGTACTGTAGTTTGATGGATTATACCAAAATTAGCACATAACTCATTAAAATCATTTGATTCATATTCTCCGCCTCTATCAGATTTTAGAATCTTGATTTTCTTGTTGAGTTGATTCTCAACTTCGGCTTTATATGTTATAAACATATTTATTGCCTCATCCTTACTGTTTAAAAGATACACATAACAGTATCTTGTACAGTCATCGATAAAAATAATAAAATACTTTTTACCGCCTCTAGTTGGCATAAATTTCAAGTCACACAGATCGCTATGAATTAACCCTAAAGGTTCTGTATTTCGATCAATTGAGTGAAATGAATTTTTCGCCAACTTGGCCTCAACACAAATCTCACACTTGCGAATTTCTTCCAAGTTGAGTTTAGGAATATATCCCAGACTTTAAAGACTTATAATTTACATGCCCTAATCTAGCATGCCACAAATTAGGAGACTCAAGCAAATAAACAGAAGATTTTTCTTTATTTATAAGCTTCGGGTACAAATACACAGACTTTTTATTTACCACTGCAACATTGGCTTTAAAAAGTCCATCAACAAGATAACCTTTTCCCACATACATCCCTCCCTTAGTAAGTACAAATTTATCTGATTCAAATACCATTCTAAATCCTTTCTTACTAAGTATTGATCCAGAGATCAGATTCTTGCGGATATCTGGAACATGTAGCACATCGTTCAGAGTAAGCTCTTTTCCCGATGTCCACTTCAGGATGACCTTACCTTTTCCTTCAACCTTTGAGACGGCTGAGTTTCCCATGAATAGTTGCTCATCTTGCTCTAGTATTTGATATTCAGAGAATAATAATTCTCAGAGCAGATGTGCCGAGTAGCCCCAGTGTCTACCCACCGATCCTTATTGTTGGTTGTCATATTCACTTCTGACACCACAGCTGAAAGGCTTGGAGACTCATGGTCGGTCAAGTTTGCCTGTGGGTGGCTTTTCTTGTTCTTTTTGAGACGGCTGCGACATTCATTCGCCTTATGCCCCTCTTTGTTGCAGATGTAGCAGGTTCCCTTGAAGCGCATGTTCTTGCCTTCTTGGACCTTACCTTTGTACCCCTGGGAAGTCTTCTTCCGCTTTAAGCCTTTGGAAGTAGACGCTTTCCCCTTTGAGTCTTCGATCACATTGGCTTTTGCTTCGTAGGAGTTCTTACTGCTCCTTTTCTCGGACTTGCGGTTGTCCTCCTCGATTCGAAACCTCACAATGAGATCTTCCAACTTCAACTCCTTTCGCTTGTGCTTCAGGTAGTTCTTGAAATCTCTCCACGCAGGTGGGAGTTTCTCCACGATAGTAGCAACCTGAAAGGTTTCAGGTAGGATCATACCTTCGGCTTCTATCTCGTGCAAGATAAGTTGGAACTCTTGCACCTGACTGATTACAGTCTTGCTGTCCACCATTTTGTACTCCAGAAATCGTCCTACGACGAACTTCTTGGTACCAGCATCCTCAGTCTTGTACTTCTTGTCAAGACTG
This sequence comes from Agave tequilana, assembly GCA_038442645.1. NCBI lineage: Eukaryota > Viridiplantae > Streptophyta > Magnoliopsida > Asparagales > Asparagaceae > Agave > Agave tequilana. The sequence continues at coordinate 12,657 of JAVJIF010026076.1, read as the reverse complement.
GCCCATAACTTCTTTGCCGTTGTGATAGGACTGTAGACATTGTAAAGAGAGTCATCCAGTCCATTTAATATATAATTTCGGCAAAGGAAGTCACATTGAGTCCATGCATCAGTTGCGGGCTCTGGTGGATCTTCTTGCAGGAATCTGGCCAGATGAAGAGTGGTCAAGTAGAAGAGCATCTTCTATTGCCACCTCTTGAATTCTGTGCCGTCAAATTTTCCTGACTTCTCCGGCTTCGGGTTAGGAAGTGGAGTTGGCATCAAAGCTTGTAGCTGCATGTTTGGTGCCTTACTAGTACTATCTTATTAGTCTCAGACATTTTCTTCAAGTTCAAGCAGAACAGAAGTAAAAAACTTCAATAATAATTGTCTTAAGATTGTTGGTATTCTGCTTAACAGAAATCAATCTGACAACTAATCAAGATCACTGAGATATCAACAATCTAATTGGCCAGGTCGGCAAATATCAGGTGGGAGGTTTTCCGTTCAATAGAACGTTCCTTAATTTAAGAACCACCTTTCAATTTCCTTCCTTGGTTAAACACCAATTAAACTGAATATAAATCAGTCTCGATATACTGTAAAGTATATCCCCTGTATAAAGGACTTAATCCACTTATACAGTATTTGGAGTGAGGTACGTTTAGAGCGAATCTCCTTAAGACAATTACGTCCCCCGCAGCGGTGCTAACGGGATAATGGACGCTGGTCTCCCAAGATACAACACTCCTTCACGGTATTTGGATAGCACTACCAAATCACCGTACGGTCGAACCGTAGTCAACCAGTACCTTCCACAGGATCGTTGAAGCAGCGGTACAAGGACAAATTTCGAATGAATATTTGTCTTTACTTTGGAGAAGAATATTTTTCTTCAGAAGTACCAGATTCAGACAACAATTCTATAATAGAATCTGTTGAATTTTCTGATTCCTCTTTCAGAACAAATTTCGCAGAATCTTTTTTGGAAGTTGCTTCAGATTCCCACTTCTCGCTGGAAGTCGCTTTCCTACTTCTCAGTTCAGAACTTGCTTCAGAACTTAGATCAGATAGAAAGAGAGAGATGTATTTGTCTTGGTGTGTTGGTGTCTTTCAATTGAGAGATGGTCGCTGGAAGTCGCTTTCCTACTTCTTAGTTCAGAACTTGCTTCAGAACTTAGATCAGATAGAAAGAGAGAGTGAGAGATGGTCGCTGGAAGTCGCTTTCCAACTTCTCAGTTTAGAACTTGCTGTGTCTTTCAATTGAGAGATGGGAGCGCTTTATATAGCGCTCCAGGAGGGGCCAACAGGTTTCGGGTCGGGTCTCGGAGCGGGTCTGGTTCGGGTAGTGGAGCGGCCCATACCCTTGAGATCTGATTCAAAAAGAACCAGGCAGGGTAGGAACCTGGACCCAGACCCCGAGCCCGGCCTGGCACCGGCACCGGCGGGCCGCTCGCCCGCCGCCGCCGCCAGCGCATGCACACATGTGCGGGCGGGCATAGATCCCTCCCAATCGCGCGCGAAAACTCCAAGTACCTAAAGGGCACGCCCTTTGTTCTCAATTTTCTCTATTTATACACCACAAACTTCCATCCCATGGCCAATGTGGGACTAAATGCTTTTAGCTACCTTTAGTCCCGTTTTGACTTTGAATTAGGCAATCTTTAGACTTGAATATCTCATTCATTCGAAATCGGAATTGAACATGTGAATATACCACCTTCATCCCCAATGGAAGGAGAACACACTCCAACCATCATCCAATTGATTCGATCAACGGATCTCGCCATAATTCAACTCGAAGATTCATACTTATATTCTTCAATTCCAACAAGAATAAGGAGGCCTACAACAATCTTTGTTTATCGGTGCTAAAGGAACTGAATCAAATGGGTCCTAGGGGAGAATTACTGATCATTTCATCAAATATTTGTCCTTTCAGTGCTGGGCAAATTAATCCCTGGAACTTTGAGCTTGTCTTGACCATGGATTTCCTAATTTAGGCTTGTTAATCTGTTCACTTTAGCAGCAATATGATCTTCTCCCTTTTTTCTCTTTTCTTTCTGGAGTAAAAGACATATGATTGTTAAGGCCTGTTGTTGCATTTTTGTATGAAGTTACGATCGAGTAATTTTGTAGTTTTTACTTCTCCAAGCAACAGTTTCATGATATCAAACTGCTTATGTTAATCTTTCTCCTTATGATCATTATCGCTGGTTGAAGAATAGCTAGACATGAATACAGTGAATTTTACGGGCCCTCTCTCTCCCTTATGATCATTCTGACTGTAGTTGTTGTTATTTGTTCTTAATTTTTTAATTTTATTTTCAATTATTTTTATTCTTGAGCGCTTGTGACATCCCATCTCTTCTCCATCGAGCAACTCTAAATGATCTAAAAACTACAAAATTGTTTGTATCAGATTTCAGATTACTATACCCATCCTGAGTTCTTACTGTAGACGCAATTCAAATGATCTCAAAGGCGAATGGAAAAAATAGTTTCCGACCCAATTTTGAATTGAATCATTTTAAACCCACATAGTGCCAAAATCACTGAAAAATGAGAGGACTATGTGGACTTGAAATAAATCGGTTTCTCGAACTGGGTAGGGAAATATTTTCCCAAATCGGCAGCTGAAGAAATGACCCCATGATTGAGACTTGAAACCTTCTGTTTATGTGCTTTGAAATAATTAAGCAAGATCCAAGCGCCGAAAATCCAACAGTGCGATTTATTTGTACTTTCAATTTGAATGCTTCTTCTTGGAGTGTTCTCTCCCCCTTGAAAAGTTCATGGCGAGTTCTGTGATGATTGTCATTCCAGTGAGAAACAGCGGAGAAAAATGTCAATGTACTAGATGATGACCCGTGGGGCCCAATACACGAACTCAACGTGGGTCCATGAACCAGTTGGTCTCTGTACAACTAATTTTAGCTGCAAATAAAACCCTCTATTTTGCTTAGCATCAAGTAACGTTGCACTTTATCAGCAAATTAAGGGGGGAAAAAGTAACGTTGCACCTAAAATAAAGATGTATTTTTATTTGGTTAGTTGTAAATAATGTAACGGGGTAGGGTAGGCTTCGTCGCCGTGAGCATTTGCTGTTGCCGGAAGTTATCACTGTGTTGTAAGGGTGGCAATTGGGTCGGGTCGACCCCAAACCTCACCCAATCACTGCTCGACCCGTATAATAATCAGGTTGGATCGACCCAACCCGATTATTATACGGGTCAAAAATTCATACCCAGACCCGACCCAGACTTAATCGGGTTGACCCGACCCGACCCATTTGACCCGATTATTAAGCCTTAAATACAATTTCTTTACACTATATTACTAAATTGTTTGGTGATATGGTTGGTCATCACACTAAACTCATACACTAGAGGTCACAGGTTCAAAATTGAGCTTACGCATATATATTTTGATAATTTAATTTAGGTGAAGGGAGGAGATCCGAGGGGAGGAGGAGAGAGAGAAGGGAGGAGGCAGTGGAGGAGATCCGAGGGGAGGAGGAGAGAGAGAATAATTGGGTCTGCCGGTCGCGACTCGTCTGCCACCCCTACTGTGTTGTCATAAATACTGTTGATGAAGCGAGATTTAGACTATCTAAGGGGCTGTTTGTTTTTTTGGGGACCATTTTCCACTTTCGATCTTTGTTAGGAATCAGAAATAGAAAATGGAAAAATCTTATTTCTTTTCTTTTTTCTCTTTTACACTTCTCTTTTGCACAATCATTTTCACGCTCACATAATGCTACAGTTAATTTTATGGGCATGCAAGTTTCATTTGTAATAAGTTGTAATAAAAACAATTAATTTTGCATGTAAATCTCACTTGTAGTTTAATTATAGTCCAAAAAAACTTCATAGTTAATATATATTTTATTATTATTTTGCGTCAATTTTGTGATCAATTTTTTCACTTTCACTTTCACCTTATTAACAAAATAGTAGAAAAACACAATATATTTTTTCACTTACACTTTTACATTATAACTAAACACTGAAAAAGAAAAATTTACAAATCTCAATTTTTTATTTTTTCCTTACATTTTCCTCTCCATTTCCCACTTCTAGCTTTTCCTCCCACTTCCAACAACACTAACCACGGAAAGCAATGCCTCTAATTTTTCTCATCGCTTATAACTTTGGATCACATCTTTGATAAGTTGTTGGAACACCATTTGTGATGAGCAGTTTTGGATATCTGTGGAATAGTAGAACTTACAATGAATTTGAAAATTGTCTTGCTAACAAGACACGTAGAATGTAAAGAAAATATCTTCACTCTTGTCATAAATTTAAAATTTTATATAGTATCAGAGATCTTAATATAAATTCAATTTTATCAGACACCTATTTAGAAAATGAATATATAGAAGGAAGAATATCACTCTGTAAAAGAAAAAAAAAATCTGTATCAAAAAATTGAATTTAGAAAAGAGAAAATATCTCAAGTTACATTTTTTAAAAAAGAATATCACTGTGTAAAAAAAGTCTTAAATTTAAACTCTTATAGTGCAGAGAATTTGAGAGTAAGAGAGAAAAATACAGAGAGAGAGAAAAAAAAGAGTGCACGAACTTCTGGCTCTGTGGACTCTTGTTTATAAAAGTCAAGAGACAATTCAACAGTAGATCTAATAATCTAAAAGTTCCATAAAAATTTCATATTTTTAATTAACCACGATCATATAATTAAATAATAATCACAACAAATCTGTTATGAGTTATAATATTAAAATCTTTTTTAAATTACAACACAAGTTACACAACACTTCTTGTTTCTAACGTGGAAACGTTTCCAACTAGTTAGTATTGGAATACGTGTACGATGGTTAGTAGCACAACACAACACATCATTTCCAAAAAAAAAAAAAAAAATAGTTTTTGAAATTTCAGCCATCTTGAATTACCTTTATCCATCTACCGCATATCAATCCTCACACACGTCCAATTTCTTGTGAACCGCCGGCTGGACCGGGCTCTCGTGGGGACTCCCACGTGGAAGCACGTGACATCAACCTCTAACCTCCTGATTTGTCTTTTTGCCTGTAGCTCTCACAAGCTGACTGTAATGCAAGTGAGAGAGAGAAGACAACAAACACACTAAATTGTTTGGACCCGGTCGGGTTTTTTCTTCTCCGGTTCGGACAGCGACCTCCCCGCGATCTTGGTCTCAGATTGTTGCGTCTCCTCTAAAATTCAACATCAACGTGCAGCGAGACAAGAAACCCCACCCAATATCCCGCCCGCTAAATAATTATATTTATAATTATAAATGTCACTGTTCCCTTGAACAAGGGATTACGCTGTCCTAAAGGATTGAAAAATGACTTCTTTTCTGGTTATTTTTGCAACTTTTTTCTATTATGTATTTGCATTTTTGTCACAGCAGATGAAGATGCATTCTGTTTCATATATCCGAACTTAAACTTCTTAAGATAATCAAAGAATCTGGATTGTTGATGAACTTGAAGTCTGCTGCACTGTTTAAAATTGTAAAGTAATTTGTATGAAATTAGGTTGTTTTTTTTTATAAAGAATAATGTTAGTTTGATCAGTAGTATTCTTCAATTACGGGAGGTGAACAAATAAAGGAGAAAGAAATCACAATTCTATAAAGATTTTACTGTCCATCATAAAGTAGGATCACGTGACATTATCCATAGACCATTGATCTGAATGTCATTGTTCTCGACAGAAATCTTTTACTGACAAATTATGATTTATGAAAATTTTATTTCTAAAAAGATTTCTTTAAAATTAAAAGAGTTATTTTGCAGTAAGTCCAAGATTTTACAGGGTACCAAGCAATAAAGACTTTACAAGGTGAGTAAAGCTTATTGAACTCGAGCCCACAGAACTTCGAACAGGGGCGGCTCAATTTCTAGGGAGACCTTAGGCGAAAATTTCGAATAAGTCCTTTCAAAATTATACTTTAAAAAAGTAATTAATATTAACTAATATTTTATTTAATCAATATTTTATTAAAAATAATTCTTCTAGCTTTTTAAGATGCAAAAATTTAATCAAGTTTTTATATTCAAGTTTTGCTAACGTATCTTTTTCTATAAAGCAGTTTCAGGTCCTGCCGTCAGTCTGAGGTCTGGGCGACGGGGGCGGCGAAGAGCGAGGCTGCACAGAGAGAGTTTTAATTTTGAAAAATTCTCTAATTATAATTAAATAGTTTGGGAGAGTGGAAAAGACAGCTGAGGAAGTGGAAGAGACTCCTCTTTAATTATAATTAAATAGTTATAGAGAGTGGAGGATCTCTAATTATAATTAAATAGTTTGGGAGAGTGGAAAAGACAGCTGAGGAAGTGGAAGAGACTCCTCTTTAATTATAATTAAATTGTTATACAGAGTGGAGGATATTAGCTTGGGAAAGTAAAAGAAACTCATGCTTTTCCTGTTAATATAAAAAATGAAGAGGGGAAAAAAATCAAAAAAATGTGGATGACAAGATTCGAATTAGCGCAGGCAAAGCCCACACAATTTCTAATCATGTTTAATAACCACTTCGGCATGCCCAGTTGAACAAACAAAAAATATTTCTATATTTTATATTTATTATTTTAGTTAAATACTAATTATACTATAATTTTGGAGGCCCCATTATATTTGGGGGCCCTAGGCGACTGCCTTATTCGCCTAGAGGTTGAGCCGCCCCTGACTTCGAAGGAGGTGATTCTGGTGGCCAAGCAAAAGTAAAAGGGAAAAATATCGTTTTCTTCAATGTGCTAGGTATCCCCAGCGTGGTCCGTGAACCAAGGGTCTGAGTATCACTTCTCTTACACGTATAAGACCAAAAAATATTTACAAACGATATATTTGTTTATTTTTTGCCTACAGGACTAAATTATGCAAATAAAAAGGTGCATTCTGCAAATTTATACACGAGGACCCGTATGAAAACGGTCAGAGAGAAGTGCAGGAGACGTGAGATGACTCCCAAAGAAAAGCACCTCCGTGCGTCGTCCCCGCTCTTCTCTCATGCGGTGCTTGCTGCAGCAGCTGCTGCTGCTGCTGCTTTTTTTCGCTGACGATTCTCTTCTTGATGTTGTGCGTGAGGCAACGAATGCCTTTCGCCCTTTTCCTCCTCTCTTCTCTCTGTCATTCTGTCCTTTTTATTTATTTATTTATTTATCTTTATTTTTATTATTATTGTTTTATACTTATTCATATTTATTATTTTCTCTCTCTTCTCTTGCACTTTCCTCCCACCAGTTAGCAACCCCACCACCACCAAGATCGAGGTTGGAGGACAGACGGAGAAAGAGAGAGAGAAACAGCCCCATTTCTTTTTCTTTCCCTTTTAGCTTGAGATTTTCATTTATTTTTTTGCTTCTGCCAATTTCTATTTGATGGGATCATCATCTGGGTCTGGGTCTGGGTACGATTACTCCTTCAAGATTCTACTCATCGGAGACTCTGGAGTCGGCAAGAGCAGCCTCCTCGTCAGCTTCATCTCCTCCCACCTCGACGGTCTCGCTCCCACCATTGGTATGCTCTCTCTCTCTTGTTTGCTTCTCTCTCTCAAGATCGCATCAATGATTGATTTGGGAGAATTTTTTTGAATCTGAGCTCCTTTTAGGCCTGTCTGCTACGCTACTTTCCTTTAGAAAGGGAAATAATAAATAAAATGGCTGTTTGGCTCTTGGATTATTGGGGAAATAGTGTGTGTTAATATAATAAAAGGGAATGTCATTGCAAGTCTAAACCCGATGAATTAGTGAATATTTGCATGTTGCTGCATTGCAATATTTGCAGAAACTTGTTTTTCTCGATGATTAGTATGTTTGGCTCAGGTCAGAAGATTAATGTTTTGTTTATATTCGTGCGTGCACAGGTGTGGATTTTAAAATCAAGCATCTTACTGTTGCCGGGAAGAAATTGAAACTTACAATATGGGACACTGGTAAGTTATAACACATGATTAATCAGTTTCATGTATTGCATGCTGAATTGTTCTCTGCCGATGATCGGAACATTCGGATGAAGAGTCTCCATGTGGACAAGCTTAGTCCTGTAATTCTTGTAAAAATGATTTTAGGTCCTAAATGATAAATGAAACAGGGCACTTGAAAATTTTGTCTAGTGTCGATAATTATGTCGCATGCGACACATTCAGTATGGAACTTGGTATTCCTATTCTCACACAATTATTGAGGTTATTGAATTCTAAATAGACAGGTTCCTCGAATAAAGTACCTGTATAAAACCTATAAGAAATTCCTGCTAATGAGAATGTTTTGTCTGTTAGTTCTCTCTTGAATTATAAGCACTCATATGTTGACTTCTAATCTCATAATATCAGTTAGCCTAGGCATTTGCCGGTGACGAAATTACTTTTGTATGCTTTGCAGCTGGACAAGAGAGATTTAGGACGTTGACTAGTTCCTATTACAGAAGCGCTCAAGGAATCATGCTCGGTATGTCAAAATTCTACAAGTTTCATTTAGTAGTTAGCTAAAGAAAACTGGTGTGTTTTGTTCATTATTTCTTCGCCATTTAGTATATGCAATTCATCTTCTATCATTGACAATGTTGTGAAGTATTTCAGATGCATTCGTCTTTGAATAGTATTATTAGGGGTTTTCCTAAACATAACCAAAGTTGGATGTTGCGTGTCATAAATGCAATGAAGTGGATAGTAAGATGAATCATGACATGGGGATGCTTAGATCTTCACCCAAATTTCACGCTATTTAGTGCACATTGAAGTTTGTGTTCATTAGTTCTTTCAGAATCCTTGGGATTGTGCAAATTACTTTCCTGGAACATGGAGAGACAAGTTTCTCTTCCCATTGTACTTCAACTTGGAATTTGAAGTACAATAATTAGTTAATACTAATATGTGGAAAGAAAACAAGAGTTTTGGTGGAATACGCAAATCACCCTTTTCTGTAGTGACAAAGGCACTTAAACTTGTTTATGGATATTTGATCTAGACATATTTTCCACCTAATCTAGTTGTCCATTTTGTCCATGTGGCACAATCCTAGTTTCCTTAAGCTGGATTTGAGCCACAACTATAACATTCTCCACCTTTCGTCATATTTGTGAAGTGGAGATGCACCGTTATGTTTGAACTTTGGCAATCAACTGACATAGCCACACAACCAACATCTTGGACTATGTTCTGTAACTTGCAAACCCCTTGGAAGGGAGGATGATGTGATAACTTGTCACATTAATCATCATCGGTTGCAACAGTTGAGATTCAGTTAAGTGTAGCAGTCACCAAGATATATTTGTTAACCCTCTTGCACCATGGTAAGACCTATGATGGCAAGAGACCACCATAATGTGGATCTACTAAATTGTCTGCATTATAACGCCCACCCATGCTTGAACTGGCCAAAAGTTCTTCACTATAATATTATGATACATGATACCATTTGTAGAGGTAAAGGCCAATAAACTTTTGATAAATATTTAGCTAACATGCTTTAACCCATGTGACCATGGTTTAAAATCACAGTATCAATATCAGTATTGGCCAATGTCTCTTAGCATCAATATCGTCAATATTAGCAGTCAATATCGGCAATATCGTCCGTATCAGCAATATCAGTCCTGATAGCGGTTGATTGTTGGGTCAATATTGTGTCAAGTACCTCAAACCCCATATGATACTTACCGATATATATTAGAATCGGCCGATATTTAAAACTATGCATTTGACCATAAAGCGGAAACCCCTCTAGCGGTCTTGGGTGCAAGCAAAGTTTAACAATCTATCTCTATCCTGGCAAAATAAGCAAACCACATTTTTCATTCTCATGTTCATTAGGCCAACAATCAATTAAATTGTCTTGCTTGGTCAGATTTGTTTGTGTAAAACATGGTTCTTATTTTCAAGAGGGGCCCAGGTCCTTAACCATGGCTAAAATACAATAGAATATGGAGTACTTTAGCATTACCCTGGTCTGAAGGAGGGGAAATGAACAAGTTTAGACAAAATCTAGGGATGCTGTCTAGGTACCTCCAATAGAGTTCTCCTGAAAGGAAAAGGTACTCCCAACATAGAACAATGATTGTTAGATTGTGAATGATGGTGACACTGATCATGTTTTTTGAGCAAAGAGTTTAACAGGGAAAACTAATTATTGATCACGGGAAAACTAATTATTGATCACTTCTCTGGGCACTTGAATGCAACAACCACAAGGACCAACGGTTTTGTCTTAATGAGTTAAATTGTCTGTTAACTTGATTCATTGGAGTAGGAGAAATGACAAAGCATGACCAATTTCATGAAGATGGAGTGGTAGGGAGGTTGAAAGCACTCACCGATAGTAAGAGAGACATATATTGATCATTAAGGTGTATTGTTAAATAATCAATGAGACCAGCTCATGCCTACTAAACCCCAAATTGGGCATGGACAGTGTCAAATATGATTGATATCCTGGTCTTGAATTTATGATGACTTTCGTGTGCAATTAAACTAGTTCGCCTTTTATCTATATCTACTATAGCAGGTTCAAGTGAAAATACTTGATGTTCAACAAGGGATTCAGTCATATGATGCTCATTGATTTGCAGATTAAGTTTTAAGGCCCGAACTTCTTTCGATAGCAAAATGCTGCAGTTAAGATCTTATTAAATCATCACTAATACTTTTTGCTGCATAAGGTGGATGTTTACAAATTAGTTAGCAGTTCACCTTTTTTAAAGCAAAAGATCAAAATTCAGAACTTTCCCGTGTTTTTGTTTTTTGTTTTTGTTTTTTGTTTTTGCTGAAAAGTGGGTATAGAGCCCAAGTAACTCACCCATTACAAACAGACCAACAAAACCTAGATGATAGTAAAGGACAGCTAAAATGAAAACAAGAAAACTGAAAGCTAACTATATTAAGAAGAAAAGCTAAGATCATGACTGTGAATGCGTTGCTGGATCCAGTTCATAACACACATCACAGTTTATAGATTGACAGGCTACTGATGCTTGATGGAAAAATACAAGCACACATGAAATAGTATCAGATACTGAAATGTAAAAACATATTATATATATGCCCATTTAGCATGCTGTTACACTAGATGCAGATGTAAAACTAATCAGACATAAAATGTACCAAGTCAGTCAGACAGAGAAAACAAACATGTCATGTAGAGTATATTCCAGTGAATTAACCGTAGTTGGATTTCAATGTGTAAAATATACTATAGTGAGGTACGATGCTAACTCAGTTTCCAGCCCTGCTTATACATGATTTTATTCTTTTCTATTAATTTAAATAGGGATCATTACACACACATTTTAAGGGACCATATATGTATCCTGCTCTACTTGGGGAAGCCAGAACTCATAAAAACTGGTTATGTTTTGAAGTAGAAACACATCTTGTTTTATACTTGAATGCACTTTTCAGTTGACAACTTGCATAATTGCATCAAGGCTTAACATGAAATCAAGTTTTCATGGCACGAGGGGCATGACAGGCTCCCATTCTGCAGCTAGCCTAGTTCTGTATATGCTAAATTCCTTTCTGAACAAATTGGAAGGAGGCAGCAGTAAAAAGGAAGGCAGCTGCTTTTATTTAGGGCCTGTTTGTTTCGTTGCAAAACGTCGCAAGTCGTAAGTCGTAAAATGAGAATGGAAAAAATGAACTGTAGCAGAGAAAATATATTGTGTTTTACGGTGTTTGGTTGATAAAGTGGAGTGTAAATGGAAAAGTATATTGTGTTTTACGGTGTTTGGTTGATAAAGTGAAAGTGTAAATGATAAAGTATATTGTGTTTTACGATGTTTGGTTGGTAATGTAAAAGTGTAAGTGGAAAAGTTGACCACAAAATTAACTGTAGCAGTAATTTAAATATTATAAATACTATTAAATTAAATCTACTATTACAAATTAAATTGTATTAATAAATTTGAGATAAAAAATAATAATTAATATTTTATTTATAACAATATATTAATAAAATATTAGTAAATTAGTAAAATATTACTACAATATAACTAAATAATAAGTAATTATAAAATTTTAAGAAAATCTAAAGAAACTGAATAAAATTTTAAGGATACTAATAAAACAAAATATTAAAAAAATCTTAAGAAAATTAATAAAATATAGTTATAATATTATAATATTATAAAATACTTAAGATTATTATAATATTAAATTTTATGATAATAATATCGTAATATTATAAAAATATAAAATTAACAAAGTAAAATATAATATAAATTTAATAATGAAATATTATTATGATATTATTATAATGAATTATTACAATATTAACATAATAAAAATAATATAATTTTAAAGTATATTATAATATTAATAAAGTAATTATTTATATTAAGAAATAAATAAATTAAATATATAATAATTTTATATTAAAACACATTATGTTATATTAATAAAATATTAAATTTAAATAAAATATTAAGAAAATTGGTGTAAATATTAATAAATAATAAAGTATTAAATAACAATATTAAATTATATATTAAATTAAAATAATAAAATAGTAAATATTAAAACAATCTTAAAAATAATAAAAAACTAAAAAATACCAGTATAAAATAATTCGGTAAGAAATTAAACACTATTAAAAATATTAAATATATTAAATTTAATAATATTAAATTATATATTGATTATCAAGTAACTGCTTTGGCACTACGAATGTATTACAAGTAGAATTTACATGACCACA
>JAVJIF010026075.1:0-60166 GCA_038442645.1 Agave tequilana | reverse complement strand
AAATTAGCACATACGAGATTTTACATTGATTTCATAATACACACATTTTAAGAGTGCTAGTTCCGCCCCGAACAAATTTTTGGCGTTGTTGCTGGGGACGAGAATGGTTTTGATTTCACGTTTTTGTTAACATTTTCTTCTCTGTTTTGGTGTGGCAGGACAATCTTTACAGTTGCTTAACATTGCATAATAAATACTATCTTTTGCATCTCCCTGCTCTAGAAAGCAGGGACTCAACTTCTAAAGAATCGCCACGTAAACGCGACTTTTGCCGCGGATACGCGGTCATTTTGTGATAATTGTATATCTTGTTATGCTGGGATGCGTTCATTGTAATAGCTAGTTGATCTGTATTATTACTTTCCTACTTTGATTGCCTAAACACCATAATAAACTAAAGAACTAAAATACGGTATTTGGACGCTTTTAAAACGGTTTAGACATTTGCATTTAGGCACGTGTCAATTCAATTCTAATATACTGTATTTTTTCTGCTGTTGTGATTTGGATTGAGGTGTACATATGCATTGCATATAGCATAGGACAAACACGTGGGTGATTATCGCTTTGTGTTATACTCTTATCTATATTGCACACTTGCACAAATTGAAATTAAGGGCAAACCCATACAAATAAGTGGGGATTCATCACCCTTAGCCCAAAAACCACCTCCCCACTCACACAACCCAAGCCCTAATAAAAATTCATGACATTGGCCCCTAGGGACATCTCGGACTCATTAAGAGATTGACCGAGGGGGAACTGGTTTTGAATCTTACTCTTGTGAAATCGGTGTCTAAGGTTGGGATTAAGAGGTTACGCCTCAAAATACCGTAGTTTGGCGTATTAAGGCCCGTTGCTTACGCACGGATACCTCCCACCGTATTTTTACCCCTACCTGGCCGATTAGCTTGTGTTTGGATTCATACAACAACCTCTCCCGGGTAATCGACCAGTTAGGAGTCGTCTAGGTCAACCCTACTATAGGCTTGGTTTTAATTTTTTTTTCTTTTGTTTGTTGTTTGATTTTTATTTTTTGTTTGTGATTGTTTGTGAAATGGAATTCAAGAATACAATTCTTTCAATCCTAATATAAATCCATATTTCACACCAACCTCATTTGTTCGGATAATTCCAACCCAGTTTTTTATAATATGAACCAACCAAATACACCAGGTTGGACTTATCCGAATCAATACAACCCATAACCACAATCTTATGACTATAATTTCTAAAATAATTTTAACTCTTCACAGAGTCAATGGGATTCACCTCCCCCGAGTTAAATTTTCAACCCTTGTCCACCGTGTCCACCTTGTCCACAATTTACACGATATTCATTCTCTGATCTCGCTTCCTATACTCCTTTTCTAGCCCACCCATTGAAGAAAAATCTGAGCTAGAAAAGAGTATAGAAGCCAACTTGCAAGAGGCTGAGCGACAATATCAGAACATGATGGCCTCCCCAATTTCACAATATTTTTAAGAGTCTTACTCAATTCCACCTCCTCATAATGAACAACCATCTGCCTTGGAAACGAGTAAGGAACTCTCTGCGTGAATCCAAACAACAATCAGAAGATCTGATGGATTCACGATTTCACCACAATTTCCAAAACAAATCTCCATCTTTTCAGGCCAGTCGCAACAAAATGATGAACAATCGACTATGAAAAGATGCTTGAAGCCATGATTCAGGCTCAATTCGCTCATAATCATGACATAGATTTATGGTCAAAACCCTCTATTCTCATCTTTGACCATTCCTAATGTCACTAACCATTCTGTTAGAGCCAAGGAATCATGTTGTTTTGGAAACCAAGATTCAATTTCAGCAAACCCATATGAACTTGTCCAAACTTCAAATGTTGACATCTTGGCAAGTTATCCTTTTCCTGAAATTGAATTTGAGCATGAATATGATCCTGAACTTCAACTTGGTAATTCAATTTCACTTCCTGATTCATATTGACTGAGGTATTTTTACCTGAATTCAGGCCTTTTCCCGAGTCATTGTTGGATCCAGTGCCAGTCCATTATGAAATTGAATCACCAATCTTTTATGATCATCATATTGAACTTGACCAATTTCATACTTTTGAAAGTCCCATTGATAAATTGGCAAGTTCTCATTTTATGGAATTGAACTCAATGAGGAATGTGACTTCGATTCTCAATTTTGTAATCCAGTTCAAATTTTTGAATCAATATTGACTCCTGTCTTTTTACCCAACTTGAGCAACATTTTAGAGTCAGTTTTGGTTCCCATACCTGTCATTCTAGAACTGAAATCACCAATCTTAGAAAGTCACATTCCATCATGGGGAAATGAATGTGGACTGAGTTTCATCTTCTTGATTTGGACCCACTTCCTGAGCCAATCTCGACTCCCGAACCTTTACTTGACTTAAGTGTTTTTCCTGAGTCGGTATTAGTTCCTGTATTTTCTGAGTCCAAATCAATCATTCCATTCTGGGACAAGGGTCTTGATAAATTTGACTCTGAAATTCTTTTGAAAATTTGAAAATTAGATGGGGTAAATTTTTTTATAAAAATCATTCATATATACATCATAATAATGGGTTGTATTTTAGAGGTCTCTGGTGGGTTCCTCCGGACTCCACACAAATTAGATTGGGCCGCATTTCATGGACCAATTAGACCGCCACCGGAACCACCACCTTGAGGTAATTTTTCCTTCCCTCTTTATTTGTTTCATGCATACATACATCACGATGCATTGAGGACAATGCATGAGATAAGTGTGGGGGAGGGTTTACTAACGTAGAGTTTTTAGATTTTCTTTCTTTTACACTTCTTTTAGGATATTTTTAGAGATCTTCCTTGTTGTATAGAATTTTCTTTTCTTTAAAAAACTTTTTGAAATAAGAGACAATGTTTTGATCTATTTTAAGAAAATTAAGATGATCTTAGAAATTAAGAAAACCTTAATTATGACATCTTAAACCTAGTTGAAATAATAGATCTTGTTTAAAATTATAGGTTAAGTATAAAAGATTGGGGAGATAATTTTATCTTGAATTTCTTGCCTTAGATAATTTGCACTTCACACTTACACATTTTTGGGATGGAAACAAAGACCTAAAATTCCATAAAGCAAAAATAATAAGAAGAAAAAAATATAATATATATATATTTCACTTATTAAGCTGGATAACTATGCCTCAAGAAGCATGATTATTCACGCCTAAAAGTGGTAATAAAGAACAAATAATCCCTCTTAGTTTTGTGGCCTTGTTTACTCGAGTCCTTAAATCCTAGGGATGTTTTCTCATCTGGTGCCCTAGGACCGTCTGGTTTAGGAGTCATCGGTTAAAGGCTCGTTACATGGGTAAACTAGAAAGCCTAATGAAGCTAAGGGAAGAAAAAGAAAATATATATATTATATATAGATATAAATAAATGGCTTGATGGTTAAAGTTGAAATCCCATAAATCTTCACTATCACAAAGTGCATATTATCTAGGTTTTATGAAGGATAAAATATTCAATCCAATTTTGAATTCTTATCATAATTGAAGACAAGATCTTGCATAGAGACTAAGTTTAAGGAAGAATAATTTTTGGTGGACTTATGACCTTAGATCACTTATATTTTTGCAAATATATTTCATAAACTTGTCTCTTTTTCCAAATGCATTTTTAAAATACTAACATTTGTCTTCTTTCTTTATGGATTTTGTGGGTGCAATCCGCTGAAAACCCTCAGGAGACAACACTCCTCCTATAGGGGTAACCTAGAGGTTTAACGGCTTGTTGCACACGCTCAGTGCAATCGCGTCACCTGCGAAAGTGGTGTAATAACATTTGTAGTATAGTTTCTCTTTTTCTTGCTTTGCTCGGGATGAGCAAAAGATAAGTGTGGGGGTGTGATTAGTCTACAAATCTGCATTATTATATCACATTTTTCTACCGATTTATGAATAAAATGTCGGTCTAAACCGTGTTTTGGTCTCTCTTGTAGGTAAATCAAGAGTTTACGGACAAAGAGTAATAAGAGCTTAATTAAACCCATTTTTGGGTAATTAAATTCACAATTCTTGGAGGCCAAGCAAGGGATCATCTAGAAGATGCATTGAACCTAGACCTTTGCTCACGTCAGACGAATATTCGGACGAAATACCAGAATTGGGATATACCAGGAAGATCCTAGAAGCGTCATGAAGCCACGCACCAAAACCAGGGACTTTTGTCCCTGGTACTGCTGCCGCGGATCCGCGGCAATAGCCGCGGTTTCACGGCAATGTGGTGGAGCCACGCGTCAATTTTCGACACGTGGCCCCGTCTCGTCTTCTAGAAGCATCCTTCGCCTATATAAACCCCTGCAGAGGCCCTAAATGAAGCAGTTTTTAATTTTAGGCTAGGGTTTCTATGTTTTAGTGTAGTGTAGGTAGGTGTTCTTCAATTCTTTTATTTTGTACTATTATTTCATTTTTAGATCTTGTAGTAGGGCTGAGAGATTCAGAAAGAGATAAAGAGGGGTTGATGTAATAGATGGTGACAATCTATGTAACGGTGCCTCCTTTCTTCTCCAATGTAATCTTCTCCATCTTCTACATGATGCTTGGATAATTTTTCTTCTTCTCATGACAATCTAACTACTAACCACTAATCATCTAACTACTTAGTTGATAATTCACATGAATCTAATAGCCTCTACAAGGCCTTGCTCTTGCAAGAGTCATTGATGGCTCATGATGATGGATTCTAACATTCTAACATTACTAACATCTAACCCACTAACTTGCTAACTTGCAATGTCTTCTTTATTTCATGCTCACCTCTAACCGGTTTTGATGATTTAACAGTAGCTTGCAACTTGTTATGTGGTATTGATGTGTTGTTTGAATGTAGAAGACCAATCTTATGAGCCATGCTTTGTATCGTCTCTTGAAGCCAAGGATTAGTGATGGCCAAGGATCCATGTGAGGCAACTATCACTAAGAGGTTAGCATGGTTAGTAGAGAAATTAATAGTTAGTAGCTATGAGTTTTCTTTTATCTTGTTTTAAAAATCAATTCTTTTATCTTTTCATCGTTGTTTTTACCATCCTCTTTGTTCACCCTTGTTTTCATTTTCTTTACTACAAGCTTCTTCTTCTTTTCTATTTTGTTTTCCAAACCACTTCTTTTTTATTTTCACATTGCTTTCATAGCTCTCCTCGCCTACCACATGCTTGATTTCCTTTTCTTTCCTTTTATTTTCTTTTTCTCATTCTTTTAAACAAAGAAGAATTGTTAACATAACACGTGAATAGAGACTGTTAATACTTCTATCGCCTCCTGTCCCTGTGGATTCGACCCGTTGAGCCAATGCTATAACCGAAGTATCGAGGGAACATTAGCACATATGAGCTTTTACATTGATTTCATAATACACATATTTTAAGAGTGCTAGTTCCGCCCCGAACAACCGTTATAGCATTGGCTCAATGGGTCGAATCCACAGGGACGGGAGGCGATAGAAGCATTAACAGTTCTTATTCACGTGTTATGTTAACAAGTCTTCTTTGTTAAAAGAATGAGAAAAAAGAGAAGAAAAGAAAATTTAGAAGTGATAGGTAAGGAGAGGCGATGAAGCGGCTATGTGAAAATAAAAAAGAAGTGATTTTGAAACAAAAAGAAAATGAAACAAAGGGAACTAAGAGAATGGAAAAAACAACGATAGAGAAAATGATAAAAGATTTTGGATTTGGTTTTTAAAATAAGATAAAGAAAACTCATGCTACTAACTACTAATTGCTCCCTAACCATGCTAATCTCTTAGTGATAGTTGCCTCACATGGATCCTTGGCCATCACTAATTCTTGGCTTCAAGAGACGATACGGAGCATGACTCATAAGATTGTTCTTCTACATTCAAACAACACACCATACCACACACCAAGTTACAAGCTATTATTAGATCATCAAAACCGATTAGAGGTGAGCATGAAATAAAGAAGACATTACAAGTTAGCAAGTTAGTGGGTTAGATGTTAGAATGTTAGAATATTAGAACCCATCATCATGAGCCATCAATGGCTCTTGCAAGAGCAAGGCCTTGTAGAGGCTATTAGATTCATATGGATTATCAAGTAAGTGGTTAGATGGTTAGTGTTAGTAGTTAGATTGCCATGAGAAGAAAAATTAGCTAAGCATCATGTAGATATGGAGAAGATTATAATGGAGATGAAAGGAGACACTTTTCATAGATTGTCACCATCTATTACATCAATATCTCTCTTTCTCTCTCTAAATCAACTCAACCCTAATACATGATCTATAAAAGAAAAGAAATATAAAATAGAAGAGAAAGAAAATCCTAATCTATAACAAAAAGAGAGAAAACCTGACCTATTTTCCAATATGCTTCTGTTTCAGCCAAACCCTGCAGTTTTTATAGGCAAAAGGAGGTTACAGAAGACAAGACGAGGCCATGCATCGAAAATCGACATGTGGGCCCACTATAGGGCCGCGAAAACACGGCCATAGCCGCATTTCCGCGGCAATACCAGGGACCTAGGTCCCTGGTTTTGGTGCGTGGGTTCATGTCGCTTCGGGGACCATCCAGATATGCTCAGATTCGGTTAGTTTCGTCCAGATTAACGTCAGAAACCCGCAAGGGTCTAGGTTCAATGCATCTTCTAGAAACTCCCTTGCTTGGCCTCTAAGAAAGGCGGAGTTAATTACCCAAAAATGGTTTAATTAAGCTTTTATTACCTTTTTTCCCTCCTTTTCTTGATTATCTGCAAGAGAGACCACAACACGGTTTAGACCGACATTTCATTGATAAATAGTAGAAAAATGCGATATAATAATGCAGAACTGTAGACTAATCACACCCCCACACTTATCTTTTGCTCGTCCCGAGCAAAACAAGAAAAGAAAAACTATACTACAAATGTTATTACACCACTTCGCAGGTGACGCGATTGCACTGAGCGTGTGTAACAAGCCGTTAAACCTCTAGGTTTCCCCTAGAGGAGGAGTTGTCTCCTGAAGGTTTTCAGTGGATTGCACCCACAAAATCTATAAAGACTGAAGACAAATGTTAGTATTTTGAAAACACATTTTGAAAGAGAGACAAGTTTTTGAAATATTGCAAAAATATAAGCGATCTAAGATCATAAGTCCACCAAAATTATTCTTCCTTAAACTTAGTCTATATGGCAAGAACTTGTCATCAATTAAGGTAAGAATTCAAAATTGGATTGAATATTTTTTCCTTTATAAAACCTAGATAATATGCACTTTGTGATAGTGAAGATTTCTGGGATTTCAACTCTAACCATCAAGCCATTTATATATATATTTTTTTTTCTTTTTTTTCTTCCCTTAGTTTTCTTAGGCTTTCTAGTTCACCCGGATAGTGAGCCTTTAACCGATGACTCCCAGACCAGATGGTCTTAGGGCACCAGATGAGAAAACATCCCTCGGGTTTAAGGACTCGAGTAACAAGGCCACAAAACTAAGAGAGATTATTTGTTTCTTTTGACCACCGTTAGGCGTGAATAATCATGCTTCTTGAGGCATAGCTTAATAAGTGATTTTTATATATACCATATTTATTTTTCTATTTATTTTTTGCTTTATGGCATTTCAGGTCTTTATTTCCATCCCAAAAATGTGTAAGTGTGAAGTGCATACTATCTAAGGAAAAAAAATTCAAGATAAAATTATCTCTCCAATTTATCTTATTTAACCTATAATTTTAAACAAGATCCATTATTTTGACTAGGTTTAAGATGTCATAATTAAAGCTTCCTTAATTTCTAAGATCATCTTAATTTTCTTAAAAATAGATCAAAATTTTGTCTTTTATTTCAAAAAGTTTTTTTGAAAAATTCTATACGAAAGGAAAGATTTCTAAAAGTATCATAAAAGAAGTGGAAAAGAAAGAAAATCTAAAAGCTCTATGTTAGTAAACCCTCTCCCACACTTATCTCATGCATTATCCTCAATGCATCATGAATGTTTGTATGCATGAAACAAATAGAGAGGGAAGGAAAAATCACCTCAAGGTGGTGGTTATGGTGGCAGTCTGATTGGTCCACGAAATGCGGCCCATCCAATTTGCATGGAATTCAGAAGAACCCACCAGAAACCTCTACAATACAACACACTATAATGATGTATACATTTATGATTTTATTAAGAATTTTATCCCATTTAGTTTTCAAAATTTAAATATAATTTTAGAGTCAATTTTATCAACACCTTTGTCCCAAAATGGAGTATGAAAAGATGGAATGATTGATTTGAACTCAGGAAGTACAGAAACTAAGACCGACTCAGAAAAGTGACTGAAATCAATGAAAGGTTCAGGAGTCGAGATTGGTTCAGGAAGTGGGTCCAAATCAAGAAGTTGAAATTCAAGTCTACATTAATGTCCCCACAATGGAATGTGACTCTTTGAGATTGGTGATTTAACTTCAAGAATGATTGGTATGGGAATCAAAACTGACTCTAAAATGTTGGTCAAATTGGGTAGCGAAATAGGAGTCAATATTGATTCAGGAATTTGAATTGGATCACAAATTTGAGGATCAAAGTCACATTCTTGTTTAAGTTCAATTTCTTTGAAAGGAAAACTTGCCAATTTGTCAATGGGACATTCAAAAGTATGAAATTGGTCAAGTTCAATTTGTTGATCATAAAAGATTGGTGATTCAATTTCACGATAGATTGGCACAGGATCCAATGTTGACTCGAAAAAAGGCCTGAAATCAGGTAAAAATACCTCAGTCATTATTGAATCAGGAAGTGAAATTGAATTACCAAGTTGAAGTTCAGGATCATATTCATGCTCAAATTCAATTTTAAAAAAAGGATAACTTGCCAAAATATCAACATAGTTCTCAAAATTTGATGTTGGTCAAGTTCAAATGGGTGTGCTGAAATTGAATCTTAGTTTTCAAAACAATATGAGTCTTGATCTAGATTGATAGAGTTAGAGATTCTGGATTGGTCAAAGGTTGATAAGAGTGAGTTTCCTCATTCTTATGAATGTTAACAAATTGATTCAGTTGTGTTTCTAACCTATCAATAGACTGGGTAAAAGATTTTTGAAATTGTTGTGAGGTCTCATGCAAGATTTCTATACTCTTTTCTAGCTCAGATTTTTCTTCGAATGGTTGTTTTAGAAAGGGAGTGTATGAATCTTGATTTTGAAAAAATTGTGAAGATTGTGAGTCTAACAAGTTTTGAGATTGTCGCTCAGACTCACGTAAGAATTCCTTAGTCAATTCTAAGATGGATGTTTGATCATTTTGAAGAGGTGGGACTGAGTAGGACTCTTGAAAATATTGTGGAATTGGGGAGGCCAACATGTTCTGAAATTGCCGCTCGGCCTCTTGCAAGCTGGCTTCTATACTTTTTTTTAACTCAAATTTTTCTTCAATTGGTTGTTCTAGAAAAGGAGTATAGGAAGCAAAATTAGGAAATGAATATTGTGTAAATTTTGAAAATTGTGGATAAGGTGGTTGAAAATTTGACTCGAGGGAGTTGAATTCTCATTGATTCTATGAAGAGTTAAAATTATTTTGAAAATTAAAGTCATAAGATTGAGGGTATGAGTTGTATTGATTCGGATAAGTCCAACCTGGTGTATTTGGTTGGTTCATATTATAAAAAGCCGGGTTGGAATTATCCGAATCAAATATGGTCAGTGTGAAATATGGATTCATATTAGGATTGAAAGAATTGTTGTTGTTGAATTCCATTTCACAAATAATCACCAAAAAAAAAGAAAAAGCAAGCAACAAATAAAAAAGAAAAGAAAAAATCAAAACCAAGCCTATACTAAGGTTGACCTAGACCTAGACGACTCCTAACTGTCGATTACCCGGAGGAGATTGTTGTATGAATCCGACCACAAGCTAATCGGCCAGGTAGGGGTAAAATATGGTGGGAGGTATCCGTGCATAAGCAATGAGCCTTAATCACGCCAACCACGGTATCTTCGAGGCGTAACATCTTAATTCCCAACCTTGACACTGATTTTACAAGAGTAAGATTCAAACAAGTTCCACCCTCGGTCAATCTCTTAATGAGTCTAAGATGTCCCTAGGGCCAACGTCTATTAATTTTTATAAGGACTTGGTTTTTGTGAGTGGGGAGGTGATTTTTGGGCTAAGGAAGGGTGATGAACTCCCTACCTTATCTTGTATTGGGTTATGCCTTTAAATCCAATTTGTGCAAGTGTGCAATATAGAAAAAATATAACACAAAGCGAGTAAATCACCCATGTGTTTGTCCTATACTATATGCAATGCCATATGTACACCTCAGTCCAGATCACAACAACAAAATAAAATACAGTATATTGGAATTGAATTGACACGCGCCTTATGTTGGCCCAGAGGCCCTTCACTCTAGTTTTGATGATGATTAACTCATGTAGTTATAGTTTACTAATAACCTTGTGATATTTAGTTTCAGATATTTAACCAAGATATTAGTTGGTGATTAGCTTCAACAAAGGTGTTTTGGAGCTTTCACATGGTGATTCAAGAGCTCGAGCGTCAAGTTCGCATCTAGCACTCGGTTGGAGTCAAGCTCGGTGAATCACGTTTGGATCGAGTCGACTTGGAAATGGTGTTCTACAAGAAGACATCGGTTTGTTTAGTTTAAGATTTTATTTAGATCCATTGTAAAGATTAGATAGTGTGATATGCTCAAGTTCACAACACACACACTTATTTAAGTTTCATGTTTTGGTTTTCAATTTTCAGTTTAACCGATCTTGATTTTCATGAATAGATAGAATCAAAACAAGTTTACATGGTTTAATGTATATTAGATTTGATCTGTATGCATCTATACTTCATCTATTTAGAAAAACTTATTTTGATAGTCTATTTCATAAGTTTGGTGTTTTGTATTTAGACAAAACTTATTTTGGATTTAATGTCAAAAACATAGATATAATTCCTTTCATGTATATTGGATTCTATCCATATACTATATGCTTAAAAGTTGTTTAAATATCATGTTTTTGTATTTACATGAGTTTTGAAAAAAATCGGATTTCCATTTCAAAAATCCAAGTTTTGAAAAATACAATTTTTGGTTTTAGGCAAATTTTCCATGTCACAAAAATGGCTCAAAATATTTGTAATATGTTTTGATTTTTACTCAAACATGTTTATATTTCAAAGATATAACATGAACTGATTTTGTAGAATTTATGTGTTTTTATGGGATTTTATAAAAGATAAAAACCTAAGTTTTTTAGTCCCAAAATTGGCTGGACTGGCTAACTGCCGGTCGACCGGACCGGTCGACCGTAGCAGTGGTCGGTCGACCGGCTGGTCGACCGACGTGCACAGGACGTGCATGCAGCCAGGCTGGGGAGGCCAGTCGACTGGGTCGGTCGACCGCCAGAGAGCTCTGCTCTCTGGAAAAGCCTCCGGTCGACAGGGCAGTCGACCGGACAGAGAGTCTGCTCTTTGTATCCAACTCCGGTCAACCGACGGTCGACCAGCCAGAGAGCCGTTGCTCTCTGGATCCAGGCCCCGTCAACCGGGCGGTCGACCGGAGGGCGCAATGGTCAAAAATTTGACCGTTGGTCGGTCGACCGGAAGGGCAATCTGGCCCTTTTCAGCCCAACGGGCAGATTTCCAAATGGGTTATAAATACCCCATTTGAAGTAGTGTTTTAACAAGTATTTCAAGAGCAAAATTTCTCTCATTTACAAGTGTTTTAATACAAGTTTTCAAAAGAGTTTTTAAGCCAAAAAGATTCATCTTTATTTGTTTTCAAGGGTTGGAAAAATCAAAGAAAAATAGAGATTTGTGATATTTGTTTTGTTCTTCATTTCTATTAAATACAAGTTTTTTTCCCAAGTATTTTTCTTTGTGATTTGATTCCCAACACCTTGATTTCTCACACTTGAGCTTATCATTCTATCCTATCTATTAGGATCTTTATTTAGTGAGAAAAGATTTGGTTTGTGGTCTTTGTGATCACCAAGTTGTATACCTTCCATTGATTGTGATATCCCTCTAGTGAGAGGTGATTGAGTTGATATCCCTCAAGTGTGAGGTGATTGTGAAAGTGGTGTTTGGCTCCCTCTAATGAGAGGTGGAGATTGTGTTGGAATCCCTCAAGTGTGAGGTGATCTTTGTTTGGCTAAGTGCCTAGCCCTCTAAGTGTAAAGGTGATTTCTTTTGTGCCTTGCCTCTAGTGAGAGGTTGTATTTGTTGAGAGAGGAGTTGTGTACTCCCGTATTGTATTTTTCCCAAATCCTCAATGGAGGTTCCCTGTGTGGGAAGTCCTTTGTGGACGAGTTAGTAAAAATCCTTCTGTGTGAAGGCGAGGACGTAGAGCTGGGTGCTCGAACCTCAAAACATATCTCGGTGTTTGCGTTTGATCCACTTTCTCTAACTCTCTCTTACATTGTGGATTGATTCATATTGTCATATTATATACATGCGTGTTTGTTTGTGTATGCCCATACTTTTGTTTAACCAAGAGAGCTTCATATAGCACCTCAACTCTTATTTAGAGGAAGCAAGAGGAGTTAGTCCAGAGCCCTTCACCGGAAATTCGGCTACACTCGTTGGTTACACTAAGTGTGTTGCAATTAGTTTTTAAATTCCGCATTATTGTCATTAGATTAGCCGTACACCTATTCAGCCCCCTCTAGGTGTACTTTCAATTGGTATCAGAGCCTACACTCCTGATATTAGGTTTAACCACCTAGAAGTGAGATCTTGGTTGCTAATCTAGCTTTTGCATTTGCACACTTATCTTGTTTATTCATACACACTCATGGATTTCTTGACCCCTCCCATGTTTGATGTTTCCAACATTGACATATGGAATTTAGGATGAGTATGTATCTAAAAACCTTAGGCTTGCATGTTTTTCTTGCCGCTACCAAGAAATCCTATCTTAGTAATAGCAAACATATAGAGGCCAATGCACAAGCCATTGAGGCACTTAGAAGCACGCTTAATAAAGAATATCTTATGTTGGTTTCTCATTATGATTCCGCCTTTGCAGTGTGAAACGCATTGACCTCTCCAAAGCTTCAATTACCAATCCAAGTGGAGAAGGAATCTAGTGGAGAATCCGAGCAACATTGCTACATGGTCCAAGGGAATGACTCCCTTGAGGTAAACTCGGATGCTCAATTAGATGATGATGATGATGCTAGTTCTTCTAGTAATGATTATATTGATGCCAATGCCTTAAATGAAGAACTATCTATTGTGTGTGAAAAATTGTTGAAAAAATATCAAGTTTTGAAAAAGAAAAGCTTTGAATTAAATAAAGAAAATAAAGATTTGTCATCTAGACTTGAGATTGCTTTGCAAGAGAGGGATGAGATTTCAAGTGAACGTGACTCACTTAAATCCCAACTTGATCTTGCCCTAAATGAAAACAAGATTTTGAAAAACAAAAATGATTGTGACATTGTTTTAAAGAAAAATGGAGTTATATCTTCAAAACTTTATTTTGTGTTAAAAGAGAATGAATCCTTGAAAATAAAATTGTTTCTATTTCAAAGGAATTGGATTTGGTTTCTAAGAAGAACATTTCCTTGAAAAATGATATAGATTCACATGTTTGCCGTCCTAGTGTAGCTTCATCATCTAGCATACCTATTGCATGCACCTCTTCTTCTATAATTGAAAAGGATATAAATGTTTTAAAGAAGAACATTGATTGTTTGGGCTCCACTTTGAGCCATTGTGCCATGAACCATACACGTTTGGAATCTATGTTTCAAAAGAAACAAGTTCCATGATCCATCTATGCATGCATACAATCACGGCATACACATGCTCCTCACGTTCACACACATAACACTTTGTATGCTCATATGTTCATTTGTACACATTGTGAATGTAAGGGCCACCTTGCTAAATTTTGTTATGATATGATACATGATTCAAATTTAGCAAATAAATTTGTTTGGGTTAGGAAAGGAGCTAACCCCTATGGACCCAAAAGCGTATGGGTACCAAAGACAACTCCTTTTTATTTGATGTAGGTGTGGGCTCTCACATGACGTGAGAGTGATGGTGCCTTGAGGTGGATGTGTTCCGAGCTTAAAGAGGACAATTTGGATGCATCACTTTCAAGGGGTGTTTGGTGGGAGGACCACCTTGGTTTGGAGACATAGAGATGTGCCCTCATGGTTTTTGGTAACGATCACTTACTCCCATTTATGTTTACATGCTTTCATTATTGGTTTTAGCATGTTTTGATGTTTCATGATTAGTATGTTAAATGCCATGATAATTAGATTAGTGATATACATGTATAGTATTTGAGATACACCCATGTCATATTGACCCATATTTTGTATTCTCACATTTGTTTAGCTATTGTGTATATCATAGATCTAATGCATGTGCATTTACATAATGATCATTGAGTTTTGTTTTAATTTTTGTACTTCATGATTTTATTACATGTTTAGATGTTAGTTTTCATTAAAACTTGCGTATATACTTGTACAACTAATGAGCCACAAATTGATTATTATATGTTTGTGCTTAAATGCTCATTTGTACCAATTAGATGTACTAGTATAGCCTAGTTTTGATGATTCATGCATTATGACTTGTTTTCTCTATTTTATGTATATTTTCATGTTTTTGTTTAAACTTCAAGTATATGTCTATTTTGTCTAAACTATTAATTATACATATACATCCTTGAGCCACTTGCCCTCATGCATATATTTTTGTGGACTCGTTTATGTTTGGATATGTATGTAGACTCTAGTTTGTACAAAACATACATATGCCTTGAAGTTGTATTATTGAAAATTAAATTTTAATGATTTTCGTGTTTTCGTTTATAAGGAACTTCATTATTGAGCTTATTACCTATTTTCATGATTATGTTTTTCACACAAATCCTGTACACTCACATTACTTGATGTTTTCTCATGATTTTATTTTCATGAGTATTATATGTGCTATTTAGATTTTGAGTGTTTAGTGATCATGTGATTTTCATAGTTCATGAAATATATTTGTGTTTTATTCCTTGCTTGAAGGATTTCGTACTAATTTACAAGTTTTTTTATAAACTAGTTCGTATTCTTCGTTTTGGTAGAGTTTTTAAATATGCTAAACCTATTTTCAAACTTATTTTTGAAAACCCCTACCCATCGAAGGGCGGTTGGTTGGGCGACCATGCCTTGTATGCTCATTATTAAAAATCTATCTAAACATGTGCATGAAATAGGTGGTGGGTAGTATGAGTTATACACTTGATTCTTATTGTGTTTTCAATTGGTATCACAATTGATATTTATTTTGTATACTCTTATTTGCTTCTATATATGTATGCTTAAACTTCAAATAATATCAATTTAGATTGGTATTTACTTTTTTCATACATATATAAGTGTTTTGATTGTGCTTATTATATCTTTATATCTTAAAGTACAAACCATGTTATGCTAAGCTTGATTTTATCCTTAATGACAATTATTTTAAATTGGTATCCTGTACAAGCTTATGCATCATTTTTATTATTCTTTCATAAAGGGGGAGAAAATTCATGTTTTACTTTTTAATTGGTTTTGGTTTACAATTAGTGTTTTTACTCCCAAGCTTTATGTTGAAAAATGATTGAAAAATGATATTGATTTTTTTTAATTTGGTATCATACGCTCCTAATGAAAATTATTTTCAATTGATATATGTTTCATTTTTCAATATTGGTATCAAAATCTTAAATTGATATTATTCTCTATTTGGTATCTTTATTGCAAAATGTGTTTAGTGTTTAACCAAAAAGATTGGTTTATGTTTTTCAATTTGGTATCAAAAGTGTAAAATATTTTCAATTGGTACAAATTTTTTTCTTTGGTATCAAGATTGCCTATATATATTCATATCTTTCAATTGATATCAAAATTTTTGTTGGTTATCTTCAAGATGTTTTGTTTACTTTCAATTGGTTATCTTCAAAATGTTTATATTTATGTTTTGTTTCAATTGGTATCATAAATTGGTATCATAATGTTTTGTTTTATGTTTGTACCCCTTTGTTGTCTGAGAAAAAGGGGGAGAACATTGTTTTTTGTTTACTTTAATCCCTTTGTTGATGATTGACAAAAAGGGGGAGAAGTATTTTAGTATATATGCATGCTTATTTATGCATGGTTATTTAAGTTTATATCAAAAGCAAGTTTATATCAAAAGCATTTGTTTTTGTGTTTTGTTGATATTGGTATCAAGAGCAAATTTATATTATTTTGTTATTTTTATTGGTATCAAGTATTGGTATCAAGAGCAACATTTTTTATTGGAACTTTTATTGGTATCAAGAGCAACTTTGTTTTTAAGAACATGTTTTATTTTTAAAATTTGGTATCAAAAGCATGTCTATTACATGTTTATTTCATTGGTATAAAAGATCATGCCCTTTATTACCATGTTTGTTTAAATTTATTTATAGCATTCATTGTAAATCTTTATTGTTTATTGCTATGCATGAGTTAAGGGGGAGCTTCTTTGAAGCTTAACTTTAATCCATGCATATATAACTTCATGATTTTTGACATCATCAAAAAAGGGGAGATTGTTAGCCCAGAGGCCCTTCACTCTAGTTTTGATGATGATTAACTCATGTAGTTATAATTTACTAATAATCTTGTGATATTTAGTTTTAGATATTTAACCAAGATATTAGTTGGTGATTAGCTTCAACAAAGGTGTTTTGGAGCTTTCACATGGTGATTCAAGAGCTCGAGCGTCAAGTTCGCATCTAGCACACGGTTGGAGTCATGCTCGGTGAATCACGTTTGGATCGAGTCGACTTGGAGACGGTGTTCTACAAGAAGACATCGGTTTGTTTAGTTTAAGATTTTATTTAGATCCATTGTAAAGATTAGATAGTGTGATATGCTTAAGTTCACAACACACACACTTGTTTAAGTTTCATGTTTTGGTTTTCGGTTTTCGGTTTAACCGATCTGGGTTTTCATGAATAGATAGAATCAAAACAAGTTTACATGGTTTAATGTATATTAGATTTGATTTATATACATCTATGCTTCATCTATTTAGAAAAACTTATTTTGATAGTCTATTTCATAAGTTTGGTGTTTTGTATTTAGACAAAACTTATTTTTGGATTTAATGTCAAAAACATAGATATAATTCCTTTCATGTATATTGGATTCTATCCATATACTATATGCTTAAAAGTTGTTTAAATATCATGTTTTTGTATTTACATGAGTTTCGGAAAAATCGGATTTCCATTTCAAAATTCAAGTTTTGAAAAATACAGTTTTTGGTTTTAGGCAAATTTTCCATGTCACAAAAATGGTTCAAAATGTTTGTAATATGTTTTGATTTTTACTCAAACATGTTTGTATTTCAAAGATATAACATGATTTTTGTGGAATTTATGTGTTTTTATGGGATTTTATAAAAGATAAAAACCTAAGTTTTTTTAGTCCCAAAATTGGCTGGACTGGCTGACTGCCGGTGGACCGGACCGGTCGACCGTAGCAGTGGTCGGTCGACCGGCCGGTCGACCGGCGTCACAGGACGTGCACGCAGCCAGGCTGGGGAGGCCGGTCGACAAGGTCGGTTGACCGCCAGAGAACTCTGCTCTCTGGAAAAGCCTCTGGTTGACCAGACGGTCGACCGGACAGAGAGTCTGCTCTCTGTATCCAGCTCCGGTCGACCGGGCGGTCAACCGGCCAGAGATCCGTTGCTCTCTGGATCTATGCCCGGTCGACCGGAGGGCGCAACGGTCAAAAATTTGACCGTTGGCCGGTCTACCGGCCGGTCGACCGAAAGGGCAATCTGGCCCTTTTCAGCTGCCAACGGGCATATTTCCAAATGGGTTATAAATACCCCATTTGAAGTAGTGTTTTAACAAGAATTTCAAGAGCAAAATTTCTCTCATTTACAAGCGTTTTAATACAAGTTTTCAAAAGAGTTTTTAAGCCAAAAAGATTCATCTTTATTTGTTTTCAAGGGTTGAAAAAATCAAAGAGAAATAGAGATTTGGGATATTTATTTTGTTCTTCATTTCTATCAAATACAAGTTGTTTTCTCAAGTATTTTTCTTTGTGATTTGATTCCCAACACCTTGATTTCTCACGCTTGAGCTTATCATTCTATCCTGTCTATTAGGATCTTTGTTTAGTGAGAAAAGATTTAGTTTGTGGTCTTTATGATCACCAAGTTGTATGCATTCCATTGATTGTGATATCCCTCTAGTGAGAGGTGATTGAGTTGATATCCCTAAAGTGTGAGGTGATTGTAGAAGTGGTGTTTGGCTCCCTCTAGTGAGAGGTGGCGATTGTGTTGGAATCCTTCAAGTGTGAGGTGATCTTTATTTAGCTAAGTGCCTATCCCTCTAAGTGTAGAGGTGATTTGTTTTGTGCCTTGCCTCTAGTGAGAGGTTGTATTTGTTGAGAGAGGAATTGTGTACTCCCGTATTGTACTTGCCCCAAATCCTCAGTGGAGGTTCCCTGTGTGGGAAGTCATCTATGGACGAGTTAGTGGAAATTCTTCTGTGTGAAGGCGGGGACGTAGAGCTGGGTGCTCGAACCTCGAAACATATCTCGTTGTTTGCGTTTGATCCACTTTCTATAACTCTCTCTCTTACATTGTGCATTGATTCATATTGTCATATCATATACATGCTTGGTTTGTTTGTGTGTGCCCATACTTGTGTTTAACCAAGAGAACTTCATATAGCACCTCAACTCTTATTTAGAGGAAGCAAGAGGAGTTAGTCCAGAGCCCTTCACCGGGAATTCGGCTACACTCGTTGGTTAACTAAGTGTATTGCAATTAGTTTTTAAATTCCGCATTATTGTCATTAGATTAGCCGTACACCTATTCACCCCCTCTCTACGTGTACTTTCACCTAAATGCAAATGTCTAAACTATTTTAAAAGCGTCCAAATACCGTATTTTAGTTCTTTAATTTATTACAGTGTGCAGGCGATCAAAGCAGAAAAATAGCAGTACAAATCCACTAGCTATTACAATATACACACCCAGCACAACAAGATACACAAATGCACCCAATTACCCGCGGAAGCACGGCAAACGTTGCGTTTGCGTGACTTTACTTTGAAATCTGGGTACCTGCTTTCAAGAGCAGGGAGCTGTAGTGCTAATGGTTGTTCTGTAATATTTAGTTCTTATAGAGAGTGACCTACACACAAAAATAGAGAAGAAAAGGTTAACAAAAACGTGAGTTTAAACCATTCTCATCCCCGACAACGGGGCCAAAAAATTTTTCGAGACGAAACCAGCACTTGAAAATGTGTTTTTATGAAATCAATGTAATTATGTGTGTGTGCTAATGTTCCCTCAATACTTCCGTTATAGCATTGGCTCAATGGGTCGAATCCACAGGGACGGGAGGCGATAGAAGCATTAACAGTTTTTATTCACGTGTTATGTTAACAAGTCTTCTTTGTTAAAAGAATGAGAAAAAGAAGAAGAAAAGGAAATCTAGAAGTGATAGGTGTGGAGAGGCGATGAAAGAGGCGATGTGAAAATAAAAGAGAAGTGATTTTGAAAATAAAAAGAACATGAAACAAAGGTGAACTAAGAGAATGGTAAAAACAACGATAGAGAAAATGATAAAAGATTTTGGATTTGATTTTTAAAATAAGATAAAAGAAAACTCATGGCTATTAACTACTAACTGCTCCACTAATCATGCTAACCTCTTTGTGATAGTTGCCTCACATGAATACTTGTCCATCACTAATCCTTGGCTTCAAGAGACGATACAGTACATGGCTCATAAGATTTTTCTTCTACATTCAAACAACACATCCATACCACACAACAAGTTACAAGTTACTATTAGATCATCAAAATCGGTTAAAGGCGAGCATGAAATTAAGAAGACATTATAAGTTAGCAAGTTAGTGGTTAGATGTTAGAAATGTTAGAATATTAGAGCCCATCATCATGAGCCATCAATGGCTCTTGCAAGAGCAAGGCCTTGTAGAGACTATTAAATTCATATGGATTATCAAATAAGTGGTTAGTAGTTAGATTGCCATGAGAAGAAAAATTAGCTAAGCATTATGTAGAAGACGGAGAAGATTACAATGGAGAAGAAAGGAGACACCTTTACATAAATTGTCACCATCTATTACATCAGTCTCTCTCTTAATCAACTCAGCCCTAATACATTATCTATAAATGAAAGAAAATATAAAATAAAAGAGAAAGAAAATTTTAATCTATACAAAAAGAGAGAAAATCTAGCCTATTTTCCAATCTGCTTCCGTTTTAGCCAAACCCTGCAGTATTTATAGGCAAAAGGAGGTTCCAGAAGACGGGATGAGGCTACACGTCGAAAATCGACGTGTGGGCCCACCATAGGGCCATAGAAACGCGGCCATGCTGCATTTCCGCGGCAATACCAGGGACCTAGGTCCCTAGTTTTGTTGCGTGGGTTCATGTCGCTTCGGGGACCATCCAGATATGCTCAGATTCGGTTAATTTCGTCCAGATTTGCATCAGACACCCGCAAGGATCTAGGTTCAATGCATCTTCTAGAAACTCCCTTACTTGAGCTCCAAGAAATACATATTTAATTACCCAAAAATGAGTTTAATTAAGCTCTTATTACCCTTTTACCCTCCTTGTCTTGATTATCTACAAGAGAGACCAAAACACGGTTTAGACCGACATTATATTCATAAATCAGTAGGGAAATGTGATATAATAATGCAGAACTATAGACTAACCATGCAGCTCTGGGGACGATTTGCATGTTGTGGGCAGTTGGAGAAGGAGAATGAATTGTTGGGTTTTTATTATTTCTTTTGGGTTGCAGGATAATAAGCAGGAGGAGATAATTTTCATTTGAAAATAATATGAATTTCATTAATCAAACTTTAATTTTCTTTTCTATTACAATACCTTGTCTTATATAGGCCTACAAACTCTGACTTTTCTCCATATAGTCGATGTGGGACTAAAAATTAAAACAAGGCTAAAAAAAGGAGAAAATACAAACGACTTAATAACATAAAAAATACAGACTCCCAACTCAATAGCTTGATCTGTGGCGCTGAATGGATGTCTGCATCATTCTCCCTAGATGGGAGAAAACTCGACTTCGTCGAGTTCAGTGTAGAAGGCTATCCTCATGCTCTAACACATCGGCATCTACCTGCTGCAACTCACTACTCAATGGATAATATTCATTCTCAATTAATCAGGTATCATTAGAATACAATAGATAATTTAACCTTTTAAAATTTTATCACATTTTACTGCTGTTTTGGGATGAATATCTGAGAGTAGACTCAATGTGGGGACTCTCAGAGAAATAGCGCAGGGAAGGCTTACAACCAGTGGGTTGTTAATGTTAAATTCAAATACTTGTAATCTACTGAATACCTAACATTGAAATTGGACTAATTTCAAAATCTTTAAAAGATATATAACATGAGCATTGTAATTTGAATTCTACAAGCTTTTGAAAAATCCAACACTACAACATGCAAATCATTAATAGTTCTTGGAAAAACTATTTCAGATGAATTCGAACCATCATAAGTTTTCAACATTAAAAGATTTAAATAATTTCCTGACAAAAGTTTATAAATTACAGATAGCGCTGCTTCGTTCAAATATATCACTAATTTGTCACGTATAGATCGTACACGTGTGTGAAAAATATGATGCAGATTCATATATACAGACTCATAATACTCTAGAATGAACAGTAGCAGAGAGAGCTCATTTTAGCACCTGCATATGTAAAGGGTAACTTGACTCCCTATTGGATGGAGAAATTTTAGGCACTTGGTTCAGTGGGTCAATAATATTCACAATCTCTATCAAAAAAATTATTAGGTACAATGTATGTGGTAGTTTACCTATTACTTTATTAACAATGACAAGATATATTTTAACAGGTAAAGTCCTAGTGAAAACACCTTGTTGTTTAATTATAAGGGAGAAAAAGTTGATAGTCTGCAGAATATGAGGTTCTCCAATAACGGTATCTCTCAAGTCTTCGGATACGGATCGACCATCAATGGTAACTCCCTTAATCTGATCCACATTTTTAGTCACAACTTCGCACCAGAACTTGTCTTCGTAAATGTGAGTGTCTATTGGGACAAGACACTGGTGCTTAATATTTAGTGGTGATTCTTTAGCTTGCTTTTCAAGTTCAGTATGCTTGATAGGTTATATCTTATGGTGTGACAAGCGGGAAGTATAACACCCCATTCCCGGAATACGTACTCAGATACGTGTTCTGATTTTTTGATCTTATTTTCTTATTTCTCTTTGTATTTATTTTTATTTTGTGATTATTTATATTATTATCTGGTATATGCTCCGGATTTTCAGACTCAGAGTCAACCCTTGTCTGAACTGGGGACCCGATCCCAGTGTACTGCTCGATTTGATTTATCTAGTAGTTAGATTTGACCAATTCAGTTTCAAATACTGTTTTTCAATATTTTAGATTTTCACGATTTTTTGAATTTTTTCTGAACTATTTACAAATCTTCAAAATTGGTATCGATCAGTATTGCCGATCCATTCTTGGATTTTTAATTTACAAAAAGAGTTGAATTTCTAGAAATTGCTTTCACATTATTTCTCAGATTATATTTTCTATTTTAATGCATTTTTGGAGATTTTTCTGAATTGGTCGAAATTCGATTGCATTTGATATCGGCCAATATCACCAGTTGATTCCAGAATTTTTAATTTACAAACTGGATAGATTTTCTTGAATGTGATTTCATATTGTTCCTCAGGGTGACATTTTCTATCTTTGAGAATTTTTGAGTATTTTTTGAATTACTCAAAATTTACCCTATTATAATATTATTTTATATTTAATTCTTTCCCTTCTTCTCTTTCTTTCCTTTCTTCTCTTTCTTTCTTTCTCCCCACCTAGCTTCCTAAGGGGGTCAGCCTCCCATCACCACCTCTCCCATCACCTGCAACCCCACTCCCCTCTCCCATCACTCCCTTTTCACTCTCTCTCTCATTTTCTCTCCCTCTCTCACTCGTTCTCACTCTTTCTTTCACTCTTTCATCTTCCTTACTTTCTCACACTTTCGTCTCCCTCTCCTTAGCCAGGCGGCTTCCTAATGCCGCCGCCCAACTCCGGCTAACTCCTTGTTGTGCCGCCACCATCTTCACTTTCCCCCTCTCTCACCATCCTCTCCTTTCCCCCACTCTCTCCCCTCATCTCCTTAGCCACCGACACCATCACCAGGCCAGCAGCCCCAGCTTTCCAACTGACCACGCCTACAACTTTGGTGAGCTCCTCCTTTGACCCCCTCGCCTCTACTCTCTTAACCTCCATCTCCACTGTCACACCCCGCTTCCCAAAATACAGAGTACAGAGACGTGACGATGGCCAGCAAATACTCATGAAGAGTGAAATCTCTTCCATGAGTACCTTAGGTTATCAACAATGAGCAGGATAGTACACATATATGCATATACAACCAAGCGTAGGGATAAAAGCACATATATGAAATACAGAATCATAAACAATATCATCAACTATATCTGAATAAGACAAGTCAAGAAAAGAAACTAAACTCACCGGAGAACAACTGAACCAGAATATGTTCGACGATCAGCTCTCTATACTGGCTTTATGATCTAGATATTGAAAAATAATAAGGGTCCGTCAGAAGCGGATGGTGCAAGTGTACACAATTCCTTCAGAGATTCGCCAATCCCTAAGTCTTATCACAAAAGTGAGAAGTTTCCTTAGACTGGTTGGCTACTATCATCAGTTTGTCCAAAATTTCTCCAGGATCACTGAGCCTCTAACCAAGCTCACTAGAAAGGAAGTGAAGTATCAGTGGACTGAGGAATGCCAGCTAAGATTCGAGGAACTGAAGGATCATTTGACAAGAACACCAGTTCTAGCAATTCCAGATGGTCTGAGGGGATGGTGATACATAGCGATGCTTTTGGGCGCGGCCTGGGCTGTGTGTTGATGCAACGAGACAGAGTTATATCATTCGCCTCAAGAAAACTGAAGCCCTATGAGAGGATTACCCAACCCATGATCTGAAACTGACGGCGGTTATCTTCGACGTTAAGGTATGAAGACACTATTTTCTCAGGGAGCGTGTAGAGATATTCACAGGTCATAAGAGTCTCAAGTACATTTTTACCCAAAAGGAGCTCAACATGCGCCAGAGGAGATGGCTAGAGTTCATGGCAGATTATGATCTGGACCTACAAAACCACCCCAGGAAGGTGAATGTAGTTCCTGATGCTCTCACTAGGAAGCCCTCTTTCATGATGATGGCTCATCTGAAGGAGATTGAGGAAGAGATTCTTAGGTTAGACTTGGAGATCATTCTACCTGGAGATATTGGAAGACTCATGACCTTGGTGACTCAACCATCTCTAATCCAGAAGATCAAGGAGGTTCAGAAGGAAGACTCTAGGTTGCAGAAAATCAGAGAAGAAGTGGAAGCCGGTCTAAGGCAGAATATATTCATCCATGCTAATAGTTCGCTTCGGTTTAAAAGCAGACTCTGTGTACCAACTAGAGAAGTTCGAAGGGAGTTGCTTTCTGAAGCCCACAGTTTCCCTTATTCGGTACATCCTGGGGTACTAAAATATACATGACCTCAAACAACACTTTTGATGGCACTGGATGAAGAAAGAGATAGCTCGATTCATAGCCTATTGTCTTGTATGCCAGCAAGTCAAGACGGAACACTAGAGGACGGCTGAGCTACTACAACCACTCCCTATTCCCGAATGGAGTGGGAGAGTATCACCATGGACTTTGTTGTAGGCAGGCCTAGGAGTCCAAGAGGAAACAATGCTATATGGGTGATCATGGACCGGCTCACTAAGAGTGCTCACTTTATACCTTTTAGAGTCAGACAATTCACGGAAGCACTGGCAGAGAAGTACATACAGAAAATGATCAGACTGCATGGAGTCCCTATTAGTATTATATCAGATGAGACACTAGATTTGTGTCGCATTTCTGGGAAAGTCTTCAGAGGAGCTTAGGCAGCAAGTTAAAGTTCAGTATGGCATTTTATCCCCAGACTGATGGCCAATCAGAAAGAACCATCCAGATTCTAGAGTATATGCTTAGAGCCTGTATGCTGGACTTTAAGGGATCATGGGATGACCATCTGCATTTAGTGGAGTTCTCCTACAACAATAACTGTCAGGCTGGTATCCAGATAGCTCCATATGAGGCATTCTATGAGAGAAAGTGCAGATCTCTTGTGTGCTGGGATGACATCGGCGAAAGGAAGCTACTCGGTCCAGATCTTATTTTGCAGACATCAGAGAAGGTAGCCAAGATCAAGAAACATATGAAAGCCGCTCAAGATCGTTAGAAGAAGTGGGCCGATGCCAAGAGAAGACCCTTAGAGTTTGCAGCAGGTGACCATGTATTTCTTAAGATCTCACCAACTCAGGGGGTCATTAGGTTTGGCTGCAGTAGGAAGCTGAGTTCTAGATACATTGGACCTTTTGACATCATATAGCGAGTCGGAGAAGCAGCATGCCGAATAGCCTTACCCCCAACACTAGATGGTGTTCATGACGTATTCCACATCTCTCAATTAAGGAAGTACGTCAGGGACAACCAATATATTCTGGACTATTTTGACCTGAGACTGAACCACAATCTATCCTATGAGGCTCAGCAATTCTGCATCATTGACAAGAAGGAGAAGGTTCTGAAGAACAAGACCATTCTCCTGGTACTGGTATCATAAGATCCAAGCTCTCCTGGAGATTCCACCTAGGAACGAGAAGATGAGATCAGGGATAAATATCCTCATCTCTTCTCAGGTAACTTATCTCACCTCTAGCTATCTATTCATCATCTTATAGCTTAGAATACTCTTCTCCTTGTTTACCTTTGAATTTCGAGGACGAAATTCTTTTTATTAGGTGGGTTGGATTGTACCCTCTGTTCGAGTCACCTGTATTTTTCACTGGTGGTCGGTATGATATAAATACCTGTATTGGCTATTCTGGTGGCTTAAACTAAGTCTACTTTAACTCTAATAATATTTTCCAATATCTCTGATTTTTTGAGATTTTTCCAAAAATTTTCTTAATTAATTGAAGATTCGCAAACTTCGAGACTCATCGGTGTTGTTATACGACTCCAGAATTTTTAGTTCACAATCGGGGATGAATTTCATGAATCTGATTTCTCAGTGATGCTTAAAATAATATTTTCTATTTAAAATATTTTTTAGGATTTTTCCGAGTTAAATAGGGATTTAACCGTATTAAGAAAAGGCAAAAAATAAAAAAATAAAAAAAATCTTAAAATTAATTGCTGGCGCTGGGGCTTGAACCCAAGTCGGCCAAGAGAGAGATGAAGTAACTGACCAGACCAGGTCTGGCCAGGACCTGGTCCCGCTAGACTAGGCCAGATGAGGGCCTGGTCCAGCCAGACCAGACCCACTCCGGGTCTGGTTCTGTGCGCCAGACCCGGACCCGACCCAATAAAAAAAAGAAAAAAAAGAAAAACATAAAGAAAAAGAAAAAGAAATAAAATAAAAATAAAATAAAAAAATCTGAAAATTAATTGCTGGTGCGGGGCTTGAACCCAAGTCGGCCAAGAGAGAGATGAAGTAACTATACCATTGTGCCACATTGGATATGGTATAGTTACTTCATCTCCCTCTTGTTCGACCTGGGTTCAGGCCCGCAAGCAATTAAGTTTTAGAATTTTTTATTTTATTTTCTTTTATTTTTATTTATTTTTTGCCTTTTCTTAATTCGGTTAAATCCCTATTTAACTCGACAAATTTCTAAAAATAGAAAATATTATTTTAAGCATCATTGAAAATCAGGTTAACAAAATTCATCCCCGATTGTGAATTAAAAATTCTGGAGTCATAAAGCGACATCGATGGGTCTCGAATTTCGCGAATCTTCAATTAATTAAGAAAATTTTGAAAAAATCTAGAAAAATCTGAAATATTGAAAAATATTATTAGAGTTAAAGTAGACTTAGTTTAGGCCACCAGAATGGCCAATACATGTATTTATAGCATACCGACCACCAGTGGAAAGTACAGGTGACCGGAATTAAGGGTTACATCCACCTTACAACCATCACCACCACCTCCTTCACATTCTTTTTCACCACCACCATCACCATATCCTATCACCTCCACTTCTCTCATCTTTCCACCAGGCCACACCACCTTCTCCCTGGAAGTGCGCGAGCACCGACGCTGCCCGGGCCTGCCATTGGCGTGACCTCCTCTCTCATTTCTTCCTTCTCACTCAATCTTTCTCTCTTTCCATCTCTCCTTCTCACCATCTCTCTTTACTTTTCTCCTCACCCTCCACCTCTCCCCCTCTTCCTTCTGGCCAGACCCGCCGACCAACTCTAGTCGGCCGTCCCCAGATCGCGCGCAGCCAGCGCACCACTCCACCTGGTTATGTCCCTCCCTCTACCCCTATCTTTCTATCTTTTCTCTCTCTGTCTTTCTATCTTTTCTCTCTCTGCGGTCTCTCTCTGGTCTCTCTTCTCTTTCTCCTCTCTGTCGCTCTAACCTGTTCTCTCGCTTTTTCTCTCTCTACGTCTTCCTCTTTCCCCTGGCCATGAGCCAGGCCACAACTAGCCCTAGGCATGGCCTGTCCCCCTCTCTCTCCTTTTTATCTCTCTCTTTCTCTTTAATTCTCTCTCTGCTCTTCTCTCTTACTATAGTTGCCCGTGCCTATGTGGTGTTTCTGGATTTCAGGGATTTCATAATGTATTTCGAGATTTATTAGATGAGTGTTCTCACTTTATTGGGTACCCCTCTTCGACTGGTGTTTTATTGTATTTTCTGGGATTTTGTATTTTATTTCTGAGACTATGTATTGTGTCGGTCTGATGCATTGCATTTTGTGCTGGGATATATTTGTATCAATGTGAAGAATATTGTAATGGTGTAGTTTAATACATGTACATATATACTGCTTGTTATATTTCTCTATTAATGTGCTTGGCCGATCCTTCGTGATCGCCCTCAGCCTCCAGGCTTACATTCAGCCTCCAGGCTTAACCGTTTGGTGGCTCCCTTTGGTACTGACACTTCTGCATGTACTTATTCAGCCCAGGCTACAT
The DNA here is from genome assembly GCA_038442645.1 of Agave tequilana. Classification (NCBI taxonomy): domain Eukaryota; kingdom Viridiplantae; phylum Streptophyta; class Magnoliopsida; order Asparagales; family Asparagaceae; genus Agave; species Agave tequilana. Next base: position 32,078 of record JAVJIF010026075.1, on the reverse strand, counting down.
TTAGCCTTCGCGCTCTCTCTTATTTGGTCGACCCTTCATGGTCACTCTGAGCTCTATGGCCTTTTCAGCTCCGCCTGATAGGCGAGCATAGCGCTCAGTGCCGTACTACTAACTCTATCCGAGCCTAATTACGCCGTAAGCATAACTTCGCCACCTGCGATATTATAGCATTCATACGCTCGCTTCGTAATGCGTGTTTAGCTGCACCACGAGCAGTAATCACGCCGAGCGTGATAGCGTCTAGCGTTGTACACTTAGGTCCGCTCCAGCCTTACTTAACTCTACTTGGATGTTTGCTTGTTTGCTCGCTTTGTTTCTATTTTGCTCAGCCCTCAGACTTAATCTTCGGGCTCTCTACTAGCTCCGCCGAGAGGCAAGCTTAGCGTTCAGCTCTTTACAGCTTACTCGTTTGAGCGTAGCTTCTCAACATACGATGACATGGCATTCATACGCCCGCTTTGCCGCGTGCATATAGCTTCACCGTAAGCATGGCTTCGTCACGTGTGTTAGCAGGGCATTCGTACGCGGCTTCACTAGGTGGTTCAGCTTCCTGCAAGTGTGGCTTTGCCATGAGCGATAGTTGGCCATTTATCGTGGCTTCGCTGTAAGCGATAGCCTCGCCAAACGCTTTAGCATTTAAAGCTGCACGCTAACTCTGTCAGGAGCCAAGCTCTGTCGTGTATCCTGCGTAATGCCGACATGGCGTGGTTTTGCTTCAGCTTGACCAAGCACCCGCAGGATAATTAAAGAAATTAATTGTTATTCTTTCTTGATGGTTGTGAAGAGTTTGAAATCTCTACTTAAACTATTTTCTTGAAACTGTATTATTTTTTCAGTAATCATATTGATCTCTTATATCTGTATTGTTTTCCAGTATTGTGTTACTCGATAGTATAATATATATTATGGTGACACTTGTCTTATTGATCACTTGTCATGTTACCACTTGACACCTGATGCCGGCATATTATTACTTAACACCTGCATGTTATTACCTGACATCTGTATGTTATCACCTGACATCTGCTATGCTAACACTTGACTCATAATTACATTATGGGAATGTAATAACTGATATCCTGAAATGTCCATGTTACTCCTATACTTCTGTATTCCTGTTACTCATGTACCATGCTCCTGCTCATTCATGTAATCTGATAATTATAAATAACCGATAATAAAAAAGTCCCTTACCTTGAGTAAGCAGAAACTGATGGAGGTCAATTGGTGATTTTTTTTACATTGATATTAGGTATGTTGTGCAACTAAAACTTTGTTCTACCTGTAGGCCTCCAGGTGTTTCACGGGGTATGCTGCCACCCTGATTATTATATCTCTTTCCGGGGCATACAATAAGACCCTTTGCCTCTGCTTCGCCTCGCAGTAAGTTCCATAATAGCAACGAAACATCCTGGGTCATGGTCCCAGATATTCACAAGACCCATTGTAAGCATAATTCGTTTGTTTTCCTCATCAGTTTCTAATAACCAACCTTGACTTACTCATATATGGATGTATGTGTATTGAGTTGTATGTCAGGACACATATCTAGATATATGGGTCAGATGAATATAATAATAAGATGCTAATTAATAATTCGCTATTTGTTTTGCAATTCGGGTTGTATGACCTCAGATTACGGTGACATGAGATATAAGGTATATATATGAGGGTTTTCTTGTTTGGAATATTCTTGACATACTAGTCATATAAAACCGTAAACTGAGCTTATACAGCTGGTTTTGTCCGCATTCGATTTTATCAGTTTTATTAGTTTTATCAGTTTTATACTATTTTCTTAGTTTAGAAGACAGCTTGGGTTGTATGAACTCATGCTATGGCAACATGATGTATATGGTATATATTTGAGAGTTTCCTTGCTTTGATTATTCCTTTGACGTACTAATCTTACGGAGCTGTAATTTGATCTTGTACAATTAGTTTTGCCACATTTACTTTACTTTATGTCTCTCTGCCTACTCATGCGTGTCTGCACTCATGACACTGTTTTTAAGTCATGCTTTTCAATTCAAATTTATCGATACAAGTGTGCTTGTCTATGCACGCCACTTGGCACTCATCTTACCAATCATTGGGCAACTTTTTGAGTCCCTTGGACCTGCATGTCGAGATCCTAGAGCTTGGACTATGGTAGACTTCTTGTTGGTCAGAGTTACGCAGCGATAGCGTGGTGGATAAGCGGTTGATCGTCTGGGCTCTTTCTTTTAGGCCTCCCTGCTCGGCTCTTGAGTTTCTTCTTATAACTCGTGGGCATCCTTTGTAGTATTCATACTTGTATATCTCCTTGTATTCTTACTGTTGCGCCTTCGGGTAATGTAATATGCTTATAATATTCTGTTACATCCTATGATAATTTTGTAATTATGCTCTTAAGTTAGAATATATAATGCACCACGCACTTCTCTACTCTGATTCTTGCATGTACTGATGCTTAGCATATCTATATATATATATATATATATATATATATATATATATATTGTGAGGGTATTTTCATCCTACGTATATCATCACAGTAACGTCTCCATACTCGCGGGATCGGGGCGTTATAGGATGATATCAGAACTCAGGCTCTCATATACTCAGTATAACCAGTAGACAAATTAATAGTAAAAAAATTTGCAACTAGAATGCATGAGTCTAGATTATCTATTTCTTTATAATCGACCTTCCTTTGATTCCTGAACCCCTTCCATCTTTTTACTTTCTAGTTCTCATTGTCTTTATACCAGCTTAGGATATAGGTAGACAGGAGATATAGCGGCAGGTAAGATGTGGTACACTCTCATCCTATTCTGACATTCTTTGATTTGAGTACATCACATTGTCTTATTCAGATAGTTCTACTATTTTGTATTCTACTCTTATATGTATGGACATTCTATGGGGATCAGTATTGAAAGTGGGGTAGTCATCAATAATATAATCAGAAGCGTCAGTGTGAAATGAATTTTCGGATTCAGGATTTCTGCCAGACAAAACTATGGTGTTTTCTATTTATAGTTCTCCAGGAATGATCACGATCTCTTCTATCAACTTCACAAAGCTCGAGTATTCTCAGAACTGATCTGCAGTCAAGCTATAATCTAGAAGATGGTATTCAGGACTCACTATGATTATTTTAAATTTTTGATTATGTTTTTCAGAGTAATCAACGTCCAGCATTTTGAACTCATTATTCTTGGCTTTCTTTATTAATTTGTGATCAGTTTATCGGGTTTTCTATATCTACGTTATTTTGGTTCACTCCCAGAGTGATGAGAACAGGCAGAACATCTAGTAATCTTGTTATTGACACTTCATTAGGAATAACTTCACGCCTAGCAGAATAAGTATGAGTTCTAATAAATATTATTGAATTCTTGGGTCTCGTCATTTTGAAAGAAGTAATCTTCATTGGTTCTAGCAGAATCTAGGCAGTGAAGATTTGGCCAGTTCCAAGTCAGTTTCATTTCATATTATTCAGAGAGGGTTAGTTCACTAAAGTTCTAGAAGGATTCTCTTACTAACAGATATCAGGGCAGTATTAATATGACACCGTCTGAAGCCTTATACGGCTGAAAGCGCAGAAGATGCCTAAGTCCCAAGTTTATTGTTCAGTCGAGTTGCGTGTACCCCTTGGTTATTCATATCTTAATTGGTATAATCCCTATCCATATCCTTTCGGTGTTCATCTTCCCCTTATCGAAATTTTGAGGACGAAATCTTTGTAAGGTGGATGGATTGTAATACCCTGTTCCCGAAATACGTTCTCAGATACGTGTTCTAATTTTTTGATCATATTTTCTTATTTCTCCCTGCATTTGTTTTTATTCTTGTGAATATTTATATTATTATCTGATATCGGATTCATATTTCAGGCTTAGAGTCAGCCCTAGTCTGAGCTGGGGACCCGATCCCAGTGTATTGCTCGATTTGATCTTTTTACTAGTCAGATTTGACCAATTTTAGTTTCAAATACTGTTTTTCAATATTTTAGATTTTTTAAGATTTTTTGAACTTTTTCTGAAATATATACATTTTGTCCTGACAGATTTTTTTGAATTTTTTTCTGAAATATATGATGCATATTCATATATGCAGACTAATAATACCCTGATGGCCACCTGAACGAGTCAACAACCTACACCAGTCTTCACCCTAACAGTGACCCCTGGAGCCCCCTAAAAGATTGAGCCTCTCCCACATTAACTGATCGGAGTCAGCCTATAATGGGACCTTCCTTGATGGCGACCCGAGTGAATCATAGCCTACACGGGTCTTCACCCTGACAACAACCTCTCAAAAAGCCTCTTGAAAGATGGAGGCTCACCCATATTGACTGCTCGGAGTTAGCCTACAATAGGTACTACCCTGATATAGCCACCAAACGAGTCAACAGCCTGCACGGTGAAAGTATACCTAGAGGGGGGTGAATAGGTGTAGTGCTAATCTAATGATCAATAATGCAGAATTAAAACTTTTACACTATCACAATAAATATTCAAAGAGTGAAGCCGAATTTCTGGTGAATAGCTCTAGAACTTCTCCTCAAGATTCCTCTTTTATAAGAGTTGAGGTGCTTCAATAGCTCTCTTAGATCAATACAAGTGTGAGCACACAAGTAATATCAAGCATGTATAAATAAACAATAATAGCAATTGATTGAGATTTTATAGATTGAAATAAAGTTCAGAATTCTTAGTCTCAATGCGAATCCGCTGTAGCAAGGGCTCAAGCGGGTCGTGATCCTCAGGGAAGGATGCGATGAAAGCTTTTCGACTCGATTCCTCTGTATGCTTCAAGTAAGAAAAGAGAGATTAGATTGGTGATGAAAATATGAGATTAAAGACGTGGTTTTGCTGATCTTCTACCACAACCCTATTGCAAGTTAAGGAGCTTGATCTTCATCTTAAGATTGATATGATTCACCCTAGGTCATTACAAATAATTCAAGTAAGAAAAATCAATGCTAGATTCTTACTAAGTTACATAATCTAAAAACTAAACTATGGTTCATCCTAACATCTAGGTGCAGCCTAATAAAAGACGAATCTCAAACTTATGCTGTCCTAGTTCTTAAGTTGAAGTCATGAAAAGCCTTTTTAATATGCAACCTAGATTAGGATTTCTAGATATTTGTTTAATCTTCTAGAAAAATTGTTTCTAATACCTAGGGTTTCGATTGATGTTCCTTAATCAGATCTAGGCTTAACTGCTCTAGGGTTGCTTCAAGAGTCTCAGCAAACCACTAGAGAGATTTAGTTCTTCATTATTTTTTTCTTTTCAAATTATTTATTTTTTTTATTATTTTTTTTTATGAGAAAGATTGCAAGGAAAAGAAAACGAAAACAAGAAGAGATCACAGATTAAAACAAAGAGAGATCACAAAAGAAATAAAGTAAAGTTGCAGAAATTAAAAGAGAACAAAAGAGTGACCTTTATTTCGTTGAATCTCCGGTTACACAATCGTCTCCTTCTTCTCCACAAATAGCATGAAATAAAAATTACAACTTTTAATAAAAGTGGCTAAAGAAAACCCTAATCGTCTCTGCATGCCCCTCCCTGTTGCGACTGCTCGGATATTTATAGTGCAGAATGTAGAGGAGTCCCGGATAGAGTTGCCAACGAAATCTGGTAGCCAGATAACGTCAAAAAGCCGCGCCTTGCCGCGCGTCCGCGGCACTTTTGTGGCTTCTGGCCGCGCGCTTTGGCGCGTGGCCTCTCCTGGTCCGTCCATGTGGGCACCTGCTTCTAGAAGTGTGATCATGGCTCTCCATCCTGGGATTTCGAGATAACTTAGTAATCAAGTTACCTTGATTTCAAATATCCCAAATCTTCTATCCACGAATTTTGGGCTTTTATCCTCATCCTGCAAGTGTTTAGGGTTGGGTAGAAGTCTATCCTTCCCTCATCTTTGATATTTGCAACTTTAGCCCTTTGTGTATTTGCATTTTGACTTCTTGTAATTGCGCTTTTTCACCTGGGCTTCAAACATGGGCTTGGATCTGGGCTTTTGGGCTCTTTAAGCTTTATTTATTATTAAAATAATAATTCGAGGCCTGCACACATTAAATAACAAAATATTAGTAAATGTGCATTATAATATGAATAAATGTGCGAATGTGATGGTAAATATGATGACAATTATGCAATTTTTCACTACTATCACACCCCCACACTTATCTTTTTGCTCGTCCTCGAGTAAAAATCAAAAAGAAAAGGAAAATCTAACCTAGCTAACTCACTTTCGTAGGAATCACGGTTGCTCTTAGCATGTGCAACAAGCCGTTAAACCCCTAGGTTACCCTAGAGGACGAGTGTTGTCTCGTGAGGGTTTTCAGCGGATTACACCCACAAAATCCATAAAAAGGAAAATATTTGAATTATTATTGAAGAGACTAAGTAGTCTATAAGTTTTAGGATTATCATTTTTATTCATTCTTCAAACCTGGTCTTTATAAAGTCAATTGTTATTCAATTTAGGTAAGGATTAAAATTGAATTTCTAATATAGTCTTTTTCGTTACCAAAAGTCATACGCACCCTTGTGAATCTAGGAATTTCTTAACTTGGACTCTCATGCCTCATTATTATTTTTATAACATCATCTAATTTTCTTTCGTGTAAGTATCAAGGCTTCTTGAGGCCCTCATACCTAACTAATTGACTATTAGATGTGTTAATATATATATATATATATATATATATATATTTTTTTGGCATGTATAACTCATCTAATTTTCTTTCGTATAAGTATCAAGGCTTCTTGAGGCCCTCATACCTAACTAATTGATTATTAGATGTGTTAATACATATATTATATTTCTTAGTTTTCTTAGGCTTTCTAATCCACCCATGTAGCGAACTTAAAGTCGATGACTCCCAAACCGGTTGGCTTTAGGGCACCAGGTGAGAAAACACCCCGCGGACTCAAATTCGAGTGAATTAGGCCCCAAAACTAAGGACTTTATTTTATTTACTCACCTTTAGGTATGAATACTTATGCTTCTTGAGGCACATGTATCAGCTTAATTGGTGATTTTTTTTCTTCTTCTTTTTTTTTTTTTTTTTTTTTTTGAGGCACAAGGTCTTTGTCTTAGAATCCTAGATATGCATTTGGTATGCACATTTCATTAAGGTAAAAATCAAGACTAATTATTTATTCAATTTCTCCTCCTATACCTAAAATTTAAACAATTTATTTATTTTGACCAAGTTTTTAAAAATCCTAATCATGATTTTCCTAATCCTTAAAACTAACTTAGGTTTCTTTCAAAAAAATAAGTCAAAATACTGTCCTTTTTATAACATTTTTTTTTTATATTTTCAATTATTTATTTTTTTATTTTTTATTTTTATATTACATACCCTTCCGCCACACTTGTTTCATGCATTGTCCCTAATGTATGAATGAAATGTATGGATGCATGAACTGGCAGAAAGATATAATCACCGATACAGTGGGTCAAAAAGACCCATCGCCGCATTAGCTTCCGGCACAGACTCCAAAAAGATTTTAAGACGTTGACCATTTACCTTGAATGAATTGCCATTTTTGGGATCGTAGATCTCTATGGCTCCGTGTGGAAACACCGTCTTAACAATGAATGGTCCTGTCCATCTTGACTTCAATTTGCCGGGAAAGAGATGAAGTCTAGAGTTGTAGAGTAAAACTTTTTGTCCTTGGACAAAAGTTTTTCTCGTGATGAATTTATCGTGAAAAACCTTAACTCTATCCTTCGCAATCTTTGCATTCTCGTATGCATCATTCCTCAACTCCTCTAGTTCAGAAATTTGTAATTTCCGAAACTCACCGGCCTTATCTAAATTGAAATTTAGCTGCTTAATTGCCCAAAGGGCCCGGTGCTCTAGCTCGACAGGAAGGTGGCAAGCCTTTCCAAAGACCAGTCTGTAGGGAGATATTCCTAGAATCGTCTTAAAGGCAGTCCTATATGCCCAAAGGGCATCCACCAGTTTGGTGGACCAGTCCTTCCTATTCTGATTCACAGTCTTCTCCAAAATGAGCTTGACTTGCCTATTAGAAACTTCTACCTGCCCGCTAGTTTGAGGATGGTAGGGCGTAGACAACTTGTGGGTAATGGCATATTTTCGCATAAGAGCTTCAAAAGTTCTATTGCAAAAATGTGTGCCATTGTCGCTAATGATGGCTCGAGGGATTCCAAAGCGTGAGATGATATTATCTTTCAAGAATTTGACAACAACTTTGTTGTCATTTGTCTTACAAGGGACAGCTTCTACCCACTTTGACACGTAGTCTACGGCCAACAAGATGTACTGGTGCCCAAACGAATTAGGGAAGGGTCCCATAAAATCAATGCCCCATACGTCGAAAAGTTCTACTTCTAGAATGGGATTTAGGGGCATCATATTTCGTTTGGAAATTCTTCCTATCATTTGACATCTTGTGCAAGTTTTGCAATACTCAAATGCGTCTCTAAACACAGTTGGCCAATAAAAGCCACTTTGCAGAATTTTCTCGGCAGTTTTGCGGGGACCAAAATGTCCACCGCAAGCGAACTCATGACAAAAAGCTAGCACGCTTCTAGTCTCCTCGTCGGGGACACATCTCCTAATGATTTGGTCGCTACAATATTTGAAAAGATAAGGATCTTCCCACATGTAATACCGAACTTGAGACAAGAATCGGTATCTATCCTGTTTAGACCAACTAGGTGGTGTTTGGTTTGTGACTAAGTAATTTACTATGTCAGCAAACCATGGCTCCTTAGAGATGGCTAGAAGTTGCTCATCGGGAAAATTGTCATTGATGGGCAGCTCGTCAGAAGGTGCGTTTGGCACACGAGAGAGATGGTCAGCTACGACATTTTCGACACCTTTTTTATCTCGAATTTCGAGATCGAATTCTTGAAGGAGAAGGATCCAACGAATGAGTCGGGCCTTCGCATCTTTTTTAAGCATAAGGTATCGAAGAGCAGAATGGTCAGTGAAAATCGTGGTCTTGGTCCCAAGTAGGTATGGGCGGAATTTCTCCAAAGCGAACACTACTGCCAAGAATTCCTTCTCGGTTGTAGTATAGTTCATTTGGGCGTCATTGAGCGTCCTACTCGAATAATAGATCACGTGTTGCTTGCTGTCCTTACGCTGTCCTAAGACAGCACCTATCGCAAAATCTGAGGCATCGCACATGATCTCAAAAGGCTTGGACCAGTCCGGAGGTGAGATGATAGGAGCAGAGATAAGCTCCATTTTCAATTTCTCCCATGCACTATGGCACCTATCATCAAAGATGAAGGACACGTCTTTAGCTAGAAGGTTTGTAAGGGGTCTAGCAATTTTGCTAAAGTCCTTAATGAACCTACGATAAAATCCGGCGTGTCCTAAGAAAGACCGAATGTCCTTCACGCATCGCGGAAGTGGAAGTCTCGCTATGATCTCCACCTTGGCCTTGTCTACCTTAATCCCTTCCCTCGATATCTCGTGACCTAGGACAATCCCATGTTGCACCATGAAGTGACACTTTTCCCAATTTAGGGTCAAGTTCTTTTTGGTGCACCTACTCAGCACTAGCTCCAAGTGATGGAGACACTGGTCAAATGAATTTCCATAGACGGAGAAGTCGTCCATGAAAATTTCTAAAAAACGCTCAACCATATCAGAAAACAGGCTTAACATACAACGTTGGAATGTGGCGGGGGCATTGCACAAGCCGAAAGGCATTCGACGATAGGCAAATGTCCCAAATGGACACGTGAACGTTGTCTTCTCTTGATCCTCCGCGCTATAGGAATTTGGTTATACCCTGAATAACCGTCCAAAAAGCAGTAATACTCATGACCTGCTAATCTTTCCAACATTTGGTCAATGAAAGGGAGGGGAAAATGATCTTTCCTAGTGGCTGCATTCAACTTGCGGTAGTCTATGCATACTCTCACCTTGGTAGGCAATCGTGTTTGCACTAACTCATGCTTGTCGTTCTCTACCACAGTAAAACTAGACTTCTTAGGGACCACATGCATTGGGCTAACCCATTCGCTATCGGAAATGGGATAAATGATCCCATTATCTAACAGTTTCACTATTTCGGCGTGTACAGCCTCCTGCATGAGTGGGTTTAGCCTACGCTGTGGATCCCTCTTCGGTCTAACCCCTTCCTCTAGATGGATACGATGCTGGACTATCGTAGGGCTCAGTCCCTTGATATCTGCCATAGTCCAACCAATGGCTTCCCTATGTCTCCTAAGGGTTGCCAGCAGGTTCTCCTCTTGCCTATTGGTCAAATTAGATGCAACTATGACCGGTAACGTCTCTTGTTCACCTAGGTAGGCGTACTTAAGATGTTTGAGTAAGGCTTTTAACTCCAAAGAAGGAGTTGGCTCGATGGGTGGAGGAGTTAAGCTAGAATCTCCCATCTCTATAGAACTCAGATTTGATTCCCATTCGATCTCATCAAGACTGATATCACTTGTTTCTAACTCTTCCTCTTCCTCTGACTCAAATATGATCTCATCATTATGCTCACTCGTCATGTTCTCGATGGAGTTAACCTCAAAGGGTTGGTCGGTCACATCGTAGGGATGCTTACCTAGGTTGAAAACATTGACTTCCTTGGTCATATCCCCAAAAGTCAGTCTCATGGAACCGTTTCTATAATTTATAATTGCATTAGCGGTTGCTAGGAACGATCTTCCTAAGATAACGGGAGTTTGGGACCTAGGATTAGACACAGGTTGTGTCTCTAAGACAATGAAATCGACCGGGTAAATGAATTCTCCAACCCGTATGAGAACATCATTGATCTCTCCCTTTGGAACTTTGATAGAGCGGTCAGCCAACTGAATAGTAACTTGGGTCGGGTTGAGTTCACCTAATCCAAGTTGTTGATACACGGAGAAAGGGAGCAAATTGATGCTGGCTCCTAAATCGAGGAGTGCTCGATTGATTTCGGCTCGACCTATGGTGCAAGAAATGGTGGGGCAACCTGGGTCCTTATACTTGATAGGGATCTGGTTGGACAGTAGCTCACTAATGTTAGTGGCTAGAAAAACCTTCTTAGGCACATTAGTCTTTCTTTTCTTGGTGCACATGTCCTTAATGAATTTGGCATAACTAGGGACCTGTTGGATTGCATCAAGAAGTGGAATGTTGAGCCTAACTTGATTGAACACCTCTAATAATTTCTCCATGTGTGCATTGTTGTTGCTTCTAAGCCTATTTGGAAATGGAGCTATAGGCTGGTGCAACTGATCTGCTGACTTTTCAGCTTCAGTTTCCTTGGGACTGGATGGAGAAGGAGTGGAGCTAGATGGAATGGAAGTGGAGCTAGATGGAATGGATGGCATAGATACTTGATTATCAACTTGTTTCCCCGATCTGAGTGTATGAACCATGTGACACTGATTTGGGTCTTGAGCCTCATTGGCTGGCCTAGGATTCCTAGGATTTGGCAATGGTTGACTCGGTAGGGTACCCCTCTGTCTCTCTTGCTGGTTCAATTGGAGCTCTATCCTACTTAGGACTTGAGCCAGCGTGTCTTGGCTTTTGACTAGGGTATCCACCTTTCTTTCCAAATTTGAAAGTCTTGTCTCCATTTGTGAATTTTGGAAAGACGGTGGAGGATTTTGACTAGGGAAATTTTGTTGATAAGGCGGATTTTGGAAGTTGTTGGAGAATTTGGGCCTCACTTGATCATTGTTGCTTGGGCCCCATGAAAAATTGGGATGGTTTCTCCAACCGGGATTGTAGGTGGGTGCATAAGGATTGTTGGCGGGCCTTGTGAAGGCCGCACTCATATGTTCGGGCAAGCTTTGATGCGCGATGAAAACAGGACATTCCTCGAACACATGGTTCATATCTTGACAATAAGTACAGTCCGCCGAAGATGTTGGGCTGACTTGGTTCACAGAGACTGGCTCTTTCGTTTCAAGAGCCTCTAGTCTACGCATAACAGCAGCTAACTTAGCATCGGTTGCTACGTTGGCCTCAATGGAATGGATACCTCCTTTAGAAGAAGTAGGGTCATTAGTCCTAGATTTTTCAGGAGTAGGGTCCCATTGGATGGATTTTTCAGCTAATTCCTCAAACAATGTCCATCCTTCATCTTCATTCTTTTGCAGAAATCCTCCTTGACACATGGATTCTAACAGTGTTTTAGTCGAATAATCTAATCCATCATAGAGAACTTGGCAAAGTCGCCATTTCTCTATCCCATGGTGAGGACATTGGGCAAGGAGATCCTTAAAACGCTCGAAGTATTTCCAAAAAGGTTCATTGGCTGTTTGCTTAAACTGGAGGATATTCTTCCTAATCAGTGCAGTCTTGTGAACGGGATAAAATTTCTTTAAGAAGGCCTTAATAAAATTATCCCAAGAAGATATTGAACCGGCCTCTAGACTGTAGAGCCATTTCTTTGCTAAATCCTTCAAAGCAAAGGGGATAAACCTAAGTTTGATAGCATCGTCTCCTAACTTAGGTATATTCATCATTTGACATACTTCTTCAAATTCCCTTATGAAGAAGTATGCATCCTCAGATTCAAGTCCATGAAATTTGGGAAGAGTGTTGATGTATTGTGGCTTGAGTTCATATGGGTCAACACTTTCGATAGTGAGCTGGATGCAAGAAGGAAGAGAGGTTCTAATAGGATAGAACCTATCTTAGAGTGACTGTGGTTGTGCCATGTGTGAGTCGGGCTTGAGCTCGGGTGGTGAACTAGTTCTAGTTAGCCTGGATGTAAGTGGGTCTCTCGACCAAGCGGTCATGCACAATCAGCAAACAAGTTCACCCAATCAATCAAAAAAAAGAAAAACAATCAAAAATCCTAATCTAGGGTAAGCCTTGACCTAGATGACTCCTAACTTTAGACTGTCCTTAGGAGGTCTACTGTCGACGTTAACCACAAGCTAATCGGCCAGGTAGGTGGCAAGACCGGTGGGAGGTTTTCCGTCAGAGACGTTCCTTAATTAAATAACCACCGTTCTTCGGGCTTTCGGCCCTCAATCCCCTGCCTAGACACCGATTTGATAAGAGTTAATTTCGAACAATTTTCCTCCTTCGGTCAATCTCCTATTGAGTCCGAGTTAACCTAGGGCCAACGTCTAGTCAAATTTTACTTAAGGTTAGGGTTGTGAGTGTGACGGATATGATTTGTGGGCCAAGGAAGGGTGATGAAATCCCCACCTTATCTTGCTTATAGGTTATGCCCTTAAGATGAATTAGTGTACGTGTAAAGCGGTAGAAAGTAATCACTCAAGAAAGCAGTAAACAACCAAGAGTGTTTCCTAATTTATATGCTATGCAAACGTACCTTGTCGCCAGCACTCTTCAACAGAATTAAAAAAAAATGTAAATAGACACGTGCCCTAAATGCAAGAGTCTAAAATTTTTTTTTTTTATTTTCAACAAATGGGTTAATGTTATTAATTAGCAGTTGCAGAGTGATCACAGAGAGTAATATCACAGCAGAAAATAGAATTTTGCACTGCAGAGCAACCTGCAGAAAACTATATCAGTAGTCCACTACAATTGCCGCGGATTCGCGGCTTTTGCCGCGTTTCTGCGGCAAAGTTGTAGGTCCAGGTGCTCTGCCTTCGAGGGCAGAGGTACTGGATAGCTATATGTGCTTTCTGCTGCTCTGTTTTTGTTTCCTGTTCTCTGTACCTGCAACAAAAAGAAAGAATGATTAGAACGAGGAAATCGTGCCGTTCCTTCCCCGGCAACGGCGCCAAAATTTTGATTGAGATTTTATAGATTGAAATAAAGTTCAGAATTCTTAGTCTCAATGCGAATCCGCTGTAGCAAGGGCTCAAGCGGGTCGTGATCCTCAGGGAAGGATGTGATGAAAGCTTTTCGACTCGATTCCTCTGTATGCTTCAAGTAAGAAAAGAGAGATTAGATTGGTGATGAAAATATGAGATTAAAGACGTGGTTTTGCTGATCTTCTACCACAACCCTATTGCAAGTTAAGGAGCTTGATCTTCATCTTAAGATTGATATGATTCACCCTAGGTCATTACAAATAATTCAAGCAAGAAAAATCAATGCTAGATTCTTACTAAGTTACATAATCTAAAAACTAAACTATGGTTCATCCTAACATCTAGGTGCAGCCTAATAAAAGACGAATCTCAAACTTATGTTGTCCTAGTTCTTAAGTTGAAGTCATGAAAAGCCTTTTTAATATGCAACCTAGATTAGGATTTCTAGATATTTGTTTAATCTTCTAGAAAAATTGTTTCTAATACCTAGGGTTTCGATTGATGTTCCTTAATCAGATCTAGGCTTAACTGCTCTAGGGTTGCTTCAAGAGTCTCAGCAAACCACTAGAGAGATTTAGTTCTTCATTATTTTTTTCTTTTCAAATTATTTTTTTTTTATTATTTTTTTTATGAGAAAGATTGCAAGGAAAAGAAAACGAAAACAAGAAGAGATCACAGATTAAAACAAAGAGAGATCACAAAAGAAATAAAGTAAAGTTGCAGAAATTAAAAGAGAACAAAAGAGTGACCTTTATTTCGTTGAATCTCCGGTTACACAATCGTCTCCTTCTTCTCCACAAATAGCATGAAATAAAAATTACAACTTTTAATAAAAGTGGCTAAAGAAAACCCTAATCGTCTCTGCATGCCCCTCCCTGTTGCGACTGCTCGGATATTTATAGTGCAGAATGTAGAGGAGTCCCGGATAGAGTTGCCAACGAAATCTGGTAGCCAGATAACGTCAAAAAGCCGCGCCTTGCCGCGCGTCCGCGGCACTTTTGTGGCTTCTGGCCGCGCGCTTTGGCGCGTGGCCTCTCCTGGTCCGTCCATGTGGGCACCTGCTTCTAGAAGTGTGATCCTGGCTCTCCATCCTGGGATTTCGAGATAACTTAGTAATCAAGTTACCTTGATTTCAAATATCCCAAATCTTCTATCCACGAATTTTGGGCTTTTATCCTCATCCTGCAAGTGTTTAGGGTTGGGTAGAAGTCCATCCTTCCCTCATCTTTGATATTTGCAACTTTAACCCTTTGTGTATTTGCATTTTGACTTCTTGTAATTGCGCTTTTTCACCTGGGCTTCAAACATGGGCTTGGATCTGGGCTTTTGGGCTCTTTAAGCTTTATTTATTATTAAAATAATAATTCGAGGCCTGCACACATTAAATAACAAAATATTAGTAAATGTGCATTATAATATGAATAAATGTGCGAATGTGATGGTAAATATGATGATAATTATGCAATTTTTCACTACTATCAGCAATGTAAGATATAAAGATAGTTGAGTTTAGAGAGAAATAATCAAATGCAAATACAAAGATATGTTTTAAGGTTCGAGCACCAAGCTCTACGCCCCCTCCTTTACCTAGAAGGATTTTAACTCTCTTTAGTAAGGACTCCACAAAGGATACAACCCCTACACAAGAAGCGAGCACTAAGCCAGGGCACAAAGCCTATGCACAAAGCAATAACCTCTACACAATGGAGAAGGAACAAATATAAAACACAAAGCAAAATATGGGTTACAACACTTAGTGATCACAACGATCACAAACAATACCTCTCATAATACAAGATCTTAAAGGATAGATTTTGCAATGAATAGCTCAAGCTTGTGAGAAAACAAAAATTTTAAAAAATAAGCACAAAAGAAAACACTTGGGAAAACTTCTTGAATGATATACAAATGGAAAAATTGAAATTTGAATTCCCAAAACTTGTTTTCTTTGGTTTTCCAAAAACTTTGAAACAAATGAGAAGATGTAGATTTTGAGGCCCAAAAACTTGTTTGAAAACTCAGTTGAATGTAGGAAAAATAGCTCTTGAAAATCGTTTTTTAAATCTGGCCAAAAACCCCTATATATAGGGCCAGCCAAAACTAGCCGTTAGATTAAAAAGGTGCCTGAAATGGTCTAATGGGCGACCAGTAGGTCGATTGCCAAATGGCTATATTTTTTGCCATTAGGGATTGCCAGTCAACCGCCCGGTCGATCGAGCAAAACTCGAGAGCTCTACAGGATCAGTCGGTCGACCAATCGATCGGTGATCGGGGGAAAACCGTGCATAAAAAATGTATGTTTTGAAATCAAGAGTTAAAGTGTGTGTGCTTTGGCTTCCTTGATACTTCCGTTATAGCATAGAGGCTAAAACGAGTCGAATCCACACGGACAAGAGACGATAGAAGCTTACACGGTATGTTCACATGTATATTAAGTGTTTTTCAATGTTTTAAAAAATGAAAAAAAAAGAAAACAAAGAATAAAAAGAGAAGTACGGTGAAACACAAAGAAGTGAGAAACATAGAAAAGAATATATTTATAGTTTTTGATAGTATTTCTAAAACAAAGTGAAAAAGAAAGAAAAATCATGGCTACTAACTACTAATGGCTCCACTAACCATGCTAATCTCTTAGTGATAGTTGCCTCACATGTATCATTGGCCATCACTAGTCCTTGGTTCAAGAGCGTTTCAAAGAATGACCCATGCGATAACTTTTATGCCATTTATTTATATTATTATTATTTTTTTCTTCTCTTAGTTTTCTTAGGCTTTCTAACTTACCCGGGTAGTGAGCCTTTAGCTGGTGACTCCCAAACCAGATGATCTTAGGGCACCAGATGAGAAAACATCCCTCGGGCTTAAGGACTCGAGTAAATAAGGCCACAAAACTAAAGGGGATTGTTTTGATTTTCTCCATCTTTTTAGGCATGAATAATCATGCTTCCTGAGGCATAATTGCCCAGCTTCAATAAGTGATTTTTATTATCATCATTTTTCTAATATTTTTTTAATGACATTATCAGTCTTTGTTACAATCCCAAAAAAATTGTGTAAGTGTTAAGTGCATAAATCTAAGGCAAAAAAATTTAAGGTCAAATTATCTTTCCAATCTTACTTTCTTATCCTAAAATTTAAAAAAGATCTATTATTTTGACTCAGTTTAAAATTTCATAATTTTAGGTCTTCCTAATTTCTAAGATAATCTTAATTTTCTTAAAAATAAATCAAAACTATTTATCTTGTTTCAAAAAGTTTTGTAAAAAGAAAAGAAAAAGTTTTAAGAAAAGAAAAAAGTTTTTATACAAAAGAAAATTTGAAAAGTTTATAAAAAGAAGTGTAAAAGAAAAAATTTAAAACAACCTACGTTAGTAAATCCTCCCTCATGCTTATCTCATGCATTGTCCTCAATGCATCGTGAATGTGTATATACATGAAACAAATGGGAAGGGAAGAAAAATTACCACATGGTGGTGGCTCCAGTGGTGGTCTGATTGGGCCAAGCGTTGCTAACCAATCAAGATATCATGGATCTTGCAGAAACCCACCATTGACCTTTCTAAAATGACCCAGTAAAAGAATAATTGAGTGAATGGTCTTATTTAAAATTTTATCCCCATCTAATTTCTAATTTTCAAAAATAATCACCGAGTCATTTTCTTCAACATCCTTATCCAACAATGAAGTATGATTTTGGGAGATGATTGATTTGGACTCAAATGGAATGGGATAAAAACCGATACCGACTCGAGAATTTGACTCAGATCAAGTCGAGATTCAAAAATGGGAGTCGAAATTGGTTCAAAATGGGGTCCAAACTAAAGAATTGATGTTCACACACTTTCCCCATCAATGAAGCATGACCATAAGATATTGGTGATTCAATTTCACGGTGTACAGGTACAGGATTCAATGTTGACTTCGGAATAGAGAAAAAAATCTGGTAAAGATACCTGAGTCATTATTGAATCAAAAAGTGAAATGAAATTACCAACTTGACGTTCAGGATCACTTCAAGCTCAAGTTCAATTTCAAAAAAAGGATAACTTGCCAAAATGTCAAGGTGGTTTTCAAAATTTTGGGCAAGTTCAAAAGGATGTAAGGAAATTGATTCTTAATTTTTGTCCACGGAAGGAATGTGAATGGGTGAAATGATCGATTCAGTTTCAGGAATTATGGGAATCAAAACTAGCTCAAGAACGTTACTTAGTTCAGTAACACTATAGGAGTCTATATTGATTCAAGGATTGGACTCGAATCGATAAATTGAAGCTCAAGTTCACATTCATCTTCAAGTTCAATTTCAGGAATTGGATAACTTGTCAAACTATCAAGAATTTGATGTTGGTCAAGTTCAGGTTGGTATGATGAAATTGGAGCTGGATTTCCAAAATGACATGATTCTTGAGTCATATAAACATCTGACGGACATGGGGAACTTATTCATATTTTGTATTATTCGCTCGGTCTCTTGCACAAATTCCATAAATTTTTCCCACAATGATTTTTCTTTGATTGGTTCTGGAAAAGAACTATATGAATTTTGGAAATTTTGTGGACATGATGAGACCATTATGTTTTCAAATTGTTTTTGGCCTCTATCGCATTCAAAGTCCTTTGCAACGATGATTTTTCTTCAATTGGTGGTTCAGGAAAAGGACGCTAGGAAGCAGAATCGGGGAATGAATATTGTGAAAATTGTGGACAATGTGGTTGACAATTTGACTCGGGGGAGGTGAATCCCCATGAACTCTGTGAAGAGTGAAAATTATTTTAAAAATTATAATCATAGGTGAGGGATATGGGTCATATTGAGTCGGATAATCCCAACTCAGCATATATGGTTAGTTCATGTTGTACATAACCGAGTTGTGAAATCACCTAGAGGGGGTGAATAGGTGTAATGCTAATCAATGCACAATTTAAAAATGAGATGATGCAATGATCACTCAAAACAAGATTAGAAGCCGGATATCCCGTGAAGGGCTCTGAACTCCTTCCTTGTGATTCCTCTGAATAAGAGTTTGAGGTGCGCAATGCAATCTTGTTGTGAGAGTATAGATCGACAATATTAGAATGAATGAATAGAAAGTAAGAAACACAAGTAAACCAATCGTAAACACAGAGATTTATTTCGAGGTTCGAGCACCCAGCTCTATGTCCCCGCCTTCACCCAGAAGGATTTCCGATCCACTAGAATTTTCATAAAGGATTACAATCATTAGGGAGTACCCAACTCCTCAATCACACTCCTCTAGTCTAGAGGTAGCGTAGCCACAAGTACAATAATCACTTGGTGATCAAAAGGCCACAAACTCTCTTTTGAAAAACTTTTCTTTACAAAACCCTAGAGAATAATATGTAGGATTGAAGCTCAAGGTTTATAAGTGAAAATAAAATAAAGTAGAAGAGAAATTTGATTCAAAAACTTCAGAAATAAATCAGAGATTAGAGCACAAAAACTGAGAGTAAAAACTTCTTTCAAGAATACTCAAACTTTGAATTCTTTGCAATAGTTGTTGTGATTCTCTAAATGTTTATTTTGACTAATTAGGAATAATATGACCAAAAACCAGCCTAAAACTACGTTTTAAGATTAAAACAACATTCTAAAACAGGTTAAAAAACTAACCGTTTGGCTAGAAAAGCCAAGCACGGTTAACCGGCCGGTCGACCGGTTTTCAAAAATAATGACCGTTGGCTGACTCCGGTCGACCGCCCGGTCGGCCGTCCCAAACCAAGAGTTTGGCTCAGTCAGTTGGTCGACCGCTCGGTCGACCGTCATGAGTTCTAGTTGACCGAAGAACGTGCACACATGCACACCCTATGGGTCAGAACTGCGGTCAACCGTTCTGACCTATAATAGAGCCGGTCGACCGCCCGGTCAACCGCAATAGGTCATAAGCTGAAAAATAGTTAGAAATTTGATTTGAAGATTATGTTATTTTCAAAGAGATTTTTCTAAAAGGCTTTGTAAAATACAATAAGCTAAGTATGCATATAATGAAATAGGACTTTAAAGTATTTTAAATAAGAGTCAAAAATAATCTTTTGAAAACACGTGCAATTTTGTGTGTGTAGGGTATTTGAGCTTTAATACTATATACTATTCTTTAACAAACTAACAACATAAAGATCCATAGGTAGGCATCTCTGAACCACGTTGCTGAGCTAGAGTCTCATATCCTATGAGTGAGTCCTCTTGCGCCATCAACCTTGTCACATACTTTAGAACGCTTGAGCCATCAAGACTTGTACAAACCTGAAATTCATTCTAGAACCTCTATTAGTAGCAAATAGCTTTTATATGGTTTGTTATCATCAAAACGCATAAAAAGGAGAGTGTAACCTTTGGGCCAACAATCTCCCCCTTTTTGATGATGACTTAATATATATGCTATAATACAAGATATAGAAGGGAGGTAAAAACTCTCCCTCAAATAATGCTATATTAAACATGTAAACTATACTAAAACATGAAACCATAATGAAAGAATAAACATGAAAACATATTCTTTGATATAAACAAACTTATTATTTGAGAGCAAAACACATGACAAACATATTTCTCCCCCTTTTTATCATACATCAAAACAGGATATATTAGTATGAAAACTCTTTAGTCAATAACACAAACATTGAGTTCACCACATATAAAGGAAAATCTATTGAAATCAAGTGATTTAGTGAAAATATCGGCAAGTTGAAAATCAGTAGAAACATAATCAATATCAATATCACCTTTCTCAAAATGATCTCTAAGAAAGTGATATCTAATCTCTATGTGCTTGGTCTTACTATGTTGATTTACATTCTTAGTTATATGAATTGTACTAGTATTATCACAAAAAATTTTAATATGGTCATAATGCAAATCAAAATCAAGGAGAGTATGTTTCATCCAAAGGACTTGAGCACAACATGCCCCAGCCGCAACATACCCCGCCTCGACAGTTGAGAGGGCTAGCGAATTTTGTTTCTTAAAAGACCATGAAACAAGACAATTATTAAGAAATTGACATGTTCCACTAGTACTCTTCTTATCCACTCTACAACCCACATAGTCGGCATCCGAAAAACTCATCATTGAGAATTGTCCGGTCTTCGGATTTCATAGACCCATTCCAATAGTGCCCTTAAGGTATCGAATAATACGTTTTACCGCAATCAAGTGGGATTCTTTAGGACAAGATTGGAATCTAACACAAAGACACACACGAAACATGATGTCCGGCCTACTAGCCATTAAATACAGCAAACTACCAATCATTCTTCTATATAATCTTATGTCACACTCTTACCTTGGTCATCCTTGTCAAGCTTGGTTGTGGTAGCCATGGGAGTGTTGCAAGTTTTGAGTCTTTAAGTCCAAACTTCTTGATGAGTTCCTTAGTGTACTTGACTTGACTTATGAAGATCCCATCACTCCTTTTCTTGATTTGGAGTTCAAGAAAATAGTTCAATTCACCCATCAAAGACATCTCAAATTCATGTTGCATACATGATTCAAACTCCTTGCAAAGTAATTCATTAGTAGAACCAAAGATTATATCATTAACATATATTTGTACAATAAGAATGTCACTACCAACATGTTTAGTAAATAATATGATTTCTACTTTGCCCTTAAATAAAATCATTTGATAGAAGAAAAGTAGAAAGTCTTTCATACCAAGCTCTTGGAGCTTGTTTTAAACCATACAATGCTTTATCTAGTTTGAAAAAAATTTGGATGTATATGATCAATAAAATTGGGGGGTTGTTCAACATATACTTCCTCTTCAATAAAGCCATTTAAAAATGCACTTTTTACATCCATTTGAAAAAGTTTGAAATTTTTATAGGATGCATAAGCTAGTGGATCCGTATGGCTTCTAACCGTGCTAAGGGTGCAAAGGTCTCCTCAAAGTCAATTTCTTCAACTTGAGTGTAACCTTAGGCTACTAACCTAGCCTTATTCCTAACAATATTTTCTGACTCATCTAAGTTTTTCCTAAAATCTACTTAGTACCAATAGTTGGTCTATCATGGGGTCTAGGAACAAGATGACAAACTTAGTTGCACTCAAATTGATTTAGCTCTTCTTGCATAGCAAGCAACCAATATGAGTCACCCTCAGCTTCGAGGATGTTTTTGGGTTCAATATGAGATATGAATGCATAATGCCCACACAAATCATGGAGTTTGGAGCGAGTAGTTACCCTTTTGATACATCACCTATGATGAGATCTTTGGGATGATTTGTAGCATATCTCTAATCTTTAGGGAGTGGTTGTGATGGTTTCTCTTCATCCTTTTAAACTTCACCATTTGGTTCTTGCTTGTCTTCTTGGATGGGTGAGTCCTTCAAGGATATTTTCTCCATGTCTTCACCTAAAGAATCAATCTCTACAACATTCTTAACAAATGCATTAGATTCCTCAAATTTAACATGCATAGATTCTTTAATTGTAAGAGATGATTTATTGAATACTATATATACTTTGCTAGTATTAGAATAACTAAGAAAAATTGCTTCAAAAGTCTTAGCATCAAATTTGCCCAAATTATCTTTGGTGTTCAAAACAAAACATTTGCATCAAAAAACTTTAAAATACAAAACATTTAGTTTTCTCAAATGAAAGATTTCAAAGGAAGTTTTGAAAGTATTTTTACATAAGTAAATTCGGTTCGATATATAGCATGCGGTGTTTACGGCCTCAGCCCATAAGTATTGAGGGGGCCCATATTCACTTATCATAGTCCTAGCCATTTCTTGAAGAGTTCTATTCTTCCGTTCAACTACTCCATTTTGTTGTGGAGTTCTAGGACATGACATTTCATGCTTAATTCCATTTTCATAGCAATAAGTCATAAAGAATTAGTTGACAAGCTCACTACCTCTATCACTTCTTATGCGTAAAATCGAAAATCCTTTTTCTTTTTCAACCCTTTTTCGAAAAATCTTAAAATGTGAAAAAGTTTGATCTTTATGCTCCAAAAAGAAAATCCATGTGAAACGAGAGAAATCATCGACTAAAACCAAAACATATCTATTTTCATTTAAACTTTTAGTTTTAGTTGGTCCAAAAAAGATCCATGTGGATCAATTCTAATGGCCTAGATGTCATGATATCCTTGATTGGTCTGAAAGAGGACTTGGTTTGTTTCTCAAGTTAGCACGCACCATAAATGCGGTCCTTTTCAAATTTCAAATAAGGAATACCCTTCACCGATTCCTTAGAATTGATTCTTCAAAGATGATCAAAAGAAGCATAGCCTAATCTTCTATGCCATAACCATGAAATCTCATCAAAAGCATTTAAACATTTTGTAGTGCAATCCAAATTAAGCATATCAATAATGTAGACATTATTTTCACGAAATCCAGTGAGAATACATTCATTGGATTTACAATCAAAAATATTGCAAGAAGATTCATTAAAAATAACTTTGAGACCACGATCACATAGTTGACTAATACTAAGTAAATTATGTTTAAGCCCATCAACAAGAACAACATTTTCAATTAAAGGAGATGTACCAATCTTGATGTTACATATACCGATAATGGTGCCCTTGGAGTCATCTCCGAAGGTGACGGTGCCACCTTCAACATACCTTGATAGGGTTACAAAATTATTGATATCCCATGTCATGTGCCTTGAGCAACCAATATCAAGGTACCACCGCTCCTTACGTCTTGGAGTCTTGGTATGTACTTATATCAAATAATTGAAAGGTTGATTTTGGTACCCATATTTTCTTGGGTCCTAATGCGTTAGTGTTTCGAACCCAAACATGATTATTCATACTATTTATATGATCATAACAAAATTTAGCTAAATGACCATTCCGGCCACAATAAGTACATTTATAAATTCTTCCATATTTAAAGGCATAATGAGCATGTGGTTTATGAACATGTGATTTGTGAACATGTAGTGTTTTAGCATGATTGACATGTGATGTGTTGGCATGATGAACATGTGGAGTTTTAGCATGTGATGGTTTATCATATTTAATATGTGAAGAGTGCATGTATTTCTTTGAAAACATTTCTTCTAGTTTAGTATTGTTAAATGCACATTCTTTTAAAATATTTCCCAAATCATTTATTTTAGTTTTTAACATAGTGATTGGAGCTTAAACCTGCACATAAAATACAAAACTTTAGAACTTCAACATGGAGATGTGCAAGTGCTCAATTCTTACCGCTATAGCAAGTGGCTATGCGGGTCGTGATCCACAAGGAGGGTTAGCGATAGAAGCGTTCAAGGTTTTTTTATTGAAATCTTTATGAAGAAAAACGAAGGTTCTTCTTTGTTTTAAGAAATGAAAATGAAAAAGAGTTAGGTTAAGTTAGAAAGAAAGCGATAGATGGAGAAGGTGGAGAAAATCAGAAATGACTATGTACAAATGAATTGGAAAAGGATTTGGAAGATGAGTTGTTGGTGATTTAATCTACAGAAATAAAAGAAAAGAAAGAAAAATAATTACTTACCTTCTTTTTACCAAAAAGCTTACCTTGAATCTTTGGCGACGATGTTACCTTGAAGTGGAGGCAATCAACGCATAGCCCATAAGAGTTGAGTATTGTCTCTTACACATTACATCATCAAGACAACTTCAAGTATGAAATGATACAGAGAGACTCACATCCATCGTCATGAGCTATCGGTGGCACTCGCAAAGCCAAGGCTCTTTCGATGTTTTTAGACTCACTTGGAAGACAATTGTACCAAAAGAAGAGTGAAGTAGAAAAGAAGAAGAAGAAGGAAACTAAAATGAAGTACATACAAAATGAAAATACAGATTCGATTTCATAACGATAAAAGAAAGAAAGAAACCTTACACCGGTGTCACTCTCAGCACAAGCTTCATTCTTGTTCTTCTATGAAAGTCTGATCTCCTCTGAATTACATAAATGAAAGCTAAAAATTACATGAAAAGAAAAACAAAAACCTACACTAAAAAATGGAAAACTAGTCTAAATTCTATCTCTGCATGGTCGTCCTCTTTTTCTCAGCTCAACTAGTATTTATAAGGAAAAACCACAAGGGGGGAATCCCGGGAATATTGGGGGAGCAAACGCTCCCCCTAACTCCCTAACCAAGCCGCGGAAACGCGGCTTTTGCCGCGTTTTCACGGCCAAGGTGTGGCCAGGTGGCCACACCCTGTTGGTGGGTCTCGCCGGTTTCACGTTCTGGCTTTATCTTCAGTTGGTTTTCTCGTTTAGGTCCGGGATTGTGACGAAATGGCCTTTTTCCTTGGCTTCAACCGATCGATTCTGGGAGGATTCTTCTCAATCGGTTTTCAACCTCTCTGATTTTGCCCTGATTCACTGAGTTCGAATTAATTCTGATTTAATTCAGAATTTGGTGGGCTTTTGGGCTCATTTCTCTTTACTCTCCTTTAGGAATGGGCCTGCAAATAAATTAAACATTTAATTAGGACAATGCAAAGTTTATTCTAAAATAAGTATGAAAATATAATAATAAATGTGCAATATTAATGACCAATCACACCCCCATACCTATCTTTTGCTCGTCCTCGAGCAAAACAACTAAACTATACTAAGGATTATTAGACCACTTTCGCAGGTCACGCGATTGTACTGAGCATGTACAACAAGCCGTTAAACCTCTAGGTTTCCCCTAGAGGACGAGTTTTGTCTCGTGAGGGTTTTCAGTGGATTACACCCACAAAATCCATAAAGAAAGAGAAACAAAGAGTTAGTATTTTCGAAAAGCATTTTGAAAGAGAAAAATATTTGAAATATAATTGTAAGATTTAAGTAATCTATAAGTTATAGGAAAGCTGAATTTTTCATTCCTAAACTTAGTCTCTATTTAAAAATTTGTTATCAATCAAGGTAAGGAGTTAAATTGTACTTCTCATCTAGTCTATTACTTTACCCTAAGTCATATGCACCTTGTGATCACGAAAATTTTGCCTTATTTATTTATATATATATATATATATATATATATATATATATATATATATATTTGTGGTATTATTCCTTAGTTCTATTAGGCTTTCTAATCTGCCCATGTAACGAGCCTTTAATCGATGACTCCCAAACCAAACTGTCTTAGGGCACCGGGTGAGAAAACACCCCAAGGGCTTAAGGACTCGAGCAAACAAGGCCACAAAACTAAGGATTTTATTATATGGACCCCTTTTAGGCGTGAATACTTATGCTTTATTAGGCATGATTGCTAAAAGAAAGGACAATCAAAGAGTTTAAGAGATTACCGTGTAGCTTGTGGCTAACGGGTCGTATCCACGAGGAGGAATGCGATGGAAGCTTTTCGGTGAATCGTTTAAAAGTAAGGAATTTTGTTCATTTTTTAATAGAAAAGAGAATGGAAAGAAAGAGATGATTAAAAGAGAAATCGCAACTTTTAGAAAAGATTTTGGAGAAGGTGATTTAGAAAGCTTGAGAATTGTTTTGTTGTTTATAATAATGAAGAAAATCTGGACTCGCTATCTCACTACTCAATTGTTCATTCTCTATTAAAATATCAAGTGCCTCAAAGTGATCATTTGCAAAACTTAAAATTAATTTTTAGAAAGCTTTAAGTAAAGCACATAAGATGGTTAGAAGAGTTGAGTCTTTTCTTCAAGAAATCGTTAGAATTGAATATTAAAACATCAAGCGCGAAGAAGCAAGAATGAAGTAAAAACAATTCAAGAGATGTTCATGAAAGAAGTGAGAATTCAACAATCCAAACCCATCCTCATGTGCCTTCAAGAACACTTTCAAAAGAAAGGCTTTTAAGTAAGGAATTCATATGAGTCATCGGGTATTTTTCTTTTAAAAACAGAAGAGAAGAAGAATAAGAGAGAGTTGTGATAGAGAGCCCAGAAAACCGTTTAGTTATCCATAGAAAACAACGAAGAAAGCATAGACATAATGCAAATCATACCGTACTGCAAGTAGAAGAAAACGCGGCTCGACTCTTGTATTGATGTCACTTCAATCTTCAAGTACAAGCACTCAATTCCTCTCTCTCACAAGTTTTGATACTGGACTACAAAGTAAAAAAGCAAGATTATAACTTTTGTTCTAGCTAACAAAGAGCCTAAATCCTAAGAAAATAAACACAAAATTTAATCCTAGTCTTCGCTGCATTTTTCTTTGTTGAAACCAGTATTTATAGGCAAAACCCTAACAGAGAGGATCCCGGGAAGATTGGGGGAGCAAACGCTCCCCCAACGGCCACAAGATAGCCGTGGAAACGCGGCTTTGGCCGCGTTTCCGCGGCCCTGGTGTGGCCAGGTGGCCACACCAAAAGGGGGGAAGATCTCTGGTTGGTGTTTGTCCCGTATCTCCTGCTGGTTTTCTTGTTTCTGCTCCAACCGTTGACGAAACAGCCTTTGATTTTGTGGCTTCAATCGCTTGATTCAGGGAGGATTCTTCTCAACCTCTTGATATGCCAAGATTTAGCCCTGATTTCTTCATTTCAAATTTATTCTGAATTAATTCAGAATTTGGTGGGCTTTTGGGCTTGTTTCTCTTTTCTTTCTTTGAGCACTTGGGCCTATATTTAGCAAAGAAAAAGAAAACTTATTAATAGGATTTATTAGCAAAAAAGCATGGTAAGGTGACAATGTAAATGCAATATATGTGACTAATCACACCCCCACACTTATCTTTTGTTCGCCCTCGAGCAAAACATCAGACTAACTCTAATCAATTATTAGACCACTTTCGCAGGTCACTCGATTGCACTGAGCATGTGCAACAAGCCGTTAAACCTCTAGGTTACCCCTAGAGGACGAGTTTTGTCTCGTGAGGGTTTTCAGTGAATTGCACCCACAAAATCCATGAAGAAAGAGAAAAAGGTTAGTATTTTCGAAAAGCATTTTTTTTTAAAAAGGAGAAAATATTTGAAGTATATTTGTGAGAGTTTAAGTAATCTATAAGTTATAGGAATATCAAATTTTTCATTCCTAAACTTAGTCTCTATTCAAAAACATGTCATCAATTAAAGTAAGGAGTCAAATTGTACTTCTCATCTAGTCTATTAATTTACCCTGAGTCGTATGAACCATCGTGACTGTGAAGTTGACTAATAGTTCTTTAACATTAACTCCTATGCCTTATATTTATTTATTTTTGGTGAAATTTATTCCTCAATTTCATTAGGCTTTCTAATCTGCCCATGTAACGAGCATTCAGTCGGTGACACCCAAACCGGACAGTTTTAGGGCACCAGGTGAGAAAACACCCCTAAGGACTTAAACACTCGAGCAGATAAGGCCACGAAACCAAGGTTTTTATTTATACAATGTACCCCTTTTAGGCGTGAATACTTATGCTTCATGAGGCATAAATACCCAGCTTAATCAGAGGACACATTTTTTTTTCAAACTTATCTAATTATCTTTTGCATAAATACTAAGGCTTGCTTAGGCCAAAGCACCTAGCTAATCAATAATTAGACTTTTTTTTCTTTTTCATCATATTTTTTTATAAGGCATAAGAGTATCTGTTTTTAAACTCTAAGTGTGTAAGTGTATTTTGTGTGCATATGTCATCAAGGTAAATTCAAGACTAAATTACTTTCACAAATTTTCTTCCTGACCCTAAAAATCAAACAAGTTATCTTATTTTGACCAAGTGTAAGAAATCCTAATTATGATTCTCCTATTCCTTAAAATTGACTTAATTTCTTACAAAAAATATATCAAAATATTGTCTACCCCTTTTTTTTTTATATATATCTATTTTTTTCTCTGTTTTTTTTTATATCAGTCATGTTAGAACCCTCCCCCACACTTATCTCATGCATTGTCCCCAATGTATGAAAGAAATGTATAAGTACATGAAATAAAATGGAAAGGAGGAAAGTTACCGATATACTGGGTCAAAAAGACCCATTGCCGTTTCATTTACCGGCACCGATTCCAAGAAAGGTTTAAGGCGTTGACCATTTACCTTAAAGTCATTTCCATTCTTGGTGTCACTGATCTCAACTTCACCGTGTGGAAACACGGTTTTTACAACGAATGGCCCAGTCATCTCGATTTCAATTTTCCTGGAAAAAGATGAAGCCTAGAATTATAGAGTAAGACTTTTTGTCCAGGGACAAAGGTTTTTCTTATGATGTGCTTGTCATGGAAAATCTTGACTCTATCTTTAGTGATCCTAGCATTTTCATAGGCCTCATTTCTTTGTAATTTCGAAGGTCACCGGCCTTAGTCAAGTCGAAATTAACTGCTTGATTCCCATAAGGCTCGGTGCTCTAACTCAACGGGCAAGTGACAAGCTTTGCCATAGACTAACCTATAGGGAGACATTCCTAGAATCGTCTTGAAAGCGGTCCTGTAGGCCCATAGAGCATCTACAAGTTTGATGGACCAATCTTTCCGGTTTTGGTTCACAGTTTTCTCCAATATAAGCTTGACTTGTCTATTTGAAACCTCAACTTGCCCACTGGTTTGAGGATGATAAGGTGTGGACAACTTGTGAGTTATGGCATACTTTCGCATAAGAGCTTCAAAAGATCTATTGCAAAAGTGAGTGCCATTATCACTGATGATAGCACGAGGGGTTCCGAAGCGGGAAAAAATGTTCTCTTTCAAAAACTTTATGACAACTTTGTTATCATTAGTTTTACAAGGAATGGCTTCTACCCACTTGGACACGTAATCCACAGCAACCAATATGTATTGGTTCCCAAATAAATTAGGAAATGGACCCATAAAGTCGATGCCCCAAACATCGAAGAGTTCTATTTCTAGAATTGGGTTGAGGGGCATCATATTTCGGTTTGAAATCCTTCCTACCATTTGGCATCTAGGGCACGTTTTGCAGAATTCATAAGCATCCTTGAACAGAGTGGGCCAATAAAACCCACTTTGTAGCACCTTTTCAGCAGTCTTGCGGGGACCAAAGTGTCCACCGCATGCAAGTTCGTGACAAAAGGATAGAACACTCTTAACCTCCTCATCGGGAATGCATCTCCTAATAATTTGGTCAGAACAGTACTTGAAAAGATACGATTCCTCCCAAAGAAATACCGGACTTGAGATAAGAAACGGTAAATGATTAGACGAGAAAGGTGTATGTAAATGTATCGATGTATCCTTTCCTATCTCAGCTATAGCATAAGGCTATACCGAGTCGATTCTCAGGGAGAGCTAGCGATAGAAGCGTTACGAATCGTAGTGAAGAAATGTAAACGAGAATTCTTCTATGTTCTTAAAAGAATAAAACAATCATGAAAAAAGAAGTGAAAGAATGGATGGATATGTTCATGATGGAAAAGTGGAAAGAAATCAAAGAAGATTGGGATTTGGACTAACAACTAAAAAGAATGAAAACTTGAAGAAGCAAACCATGACTAGCTTACCTTACTACCTTACCAAAGCTTACTAAACTCCGTGATAGTGAAGGCGTGCCTCATGTTGCGACTCCATCGGCGTAGGTTTCGTCTTGCGTGTTGATCTAATTACTTTCTCATGTAGATGAAGGGTGGTTTAACCCATCGGAGAAGAGAAGACCATCCAACTTGCAAGATGAACTAAAGCAATCACCCATGAGTTAGTGAAGATGGCAAGGCTAGTGGTTAGCTAGTACATGGAGAAAGAATTAGCTACAAGCCATGAGAAAAGTAAAACAAAGCATGAATAAAATTGCAAGGAATTAAAGCAAGCAAGTAAAGAAAGCAATTAAAGAAAGCAAGTAAACTAGAACCAAGCTCAAGTAGAGGAAGGAGAATGGATGAATCCTTGTTGCTTCAAGTTCTCACACCTTGATTACACAAGCTCTCTCTCTCACAATCTCTCTCTTTTACAAAGTATCTAGGGAAGAAGAAGAGGGACTAAAGAGCTAAACCTAGAGAAAAATTTATGAAAATTACAACAACTAACAATTTCTCCTCTCTTCTCCATTCTGTCTTTGCTCGTAGGTCATAGGTCCAATATTTTAGGCCCTGAGAGAAGCTTCGAGATCCAGGTTGTTGGCGCAAAATCTGGGATCTAACCACCTTACAACTGCCGCAAATCCTCAAGGATTTCCCAGTTTTAGCGGCAAAACTGATTCAGTTCAGTAACAGATTTCTGTTGCTGATTTGTTGAGAAGTGGTTATCCACGTGGCCTTCTGGATTCTTCATTGGGCGCGCGGATCTCTCTAGATCTTGATTTCAAATCTTGAGGCTTATCTTAATCTTGGATTAATCACTTTAATTATTGCTAATTAAAGTGATTATTGGCTTTCTCTCCATTAGAGTGTGTACCTGCAAATATATAGAGAAGATGAGTAAAAATCATATATTTATTTATTAAATGCATGGGAATTATGAGGTAAAATATGCAATATTGAGTTACAATCACACCCCCACACTTATTCTTTTGCTCGTCCCGAGCAAAAATAAAGAAAAAGAAAATCTAAACTACCAATTTTGTTACACCACTTTCGCAGGTGACGCGATTGCACTGAGCATGTGCAACAAGCCGTTAAACCTCTAGGTTACCCTAGAGGAGGAGTGTTGTCTCCTGAGGGTTTTCAGTGGATTACACCCACAAAATCCATAAAGAAAGAAAACAAATGTTAGTGTTTTGAAAACGCATTTTGAATAAGAGATAAGTTTACGAACTATTTTTGCAAAAATATAAGTGATCCTAGGTCATAAGTCCACCTATAATTATTCTTCCTTAAACTTAGTATCCATGCAAGATCTTGTTTTCAATTAAGGTAAGAGTTCAAAATTGGATTGAATACTTTATCTTTCATAAAACCTAGATAGTATGCACACCGTGTAAGTGATGATTTCTGGGATTTCAACTCCAACCATAAAGCCATTTATATATATATATATATATATATATATATATATATATATTTTTTTTTTTTCTTCCCTTAGTCTAGGCTTTCTAGTTTACCCTTGTAGCGAGCCTTTAACCGATGACTCCCAAACCAGACGGTCTTAGGGCACCAGATGAGAAAACATCCCTCGGGTTTAGGTCTCGAGTAAAAAGGCCACATAACTAAGGGGGATTATTTATTTCTTTTACCACCGTTAGGCGTGAATAATCATGCTTCTTGAGGCACAATTATCCAGCTTAATAAGTGATGTTTTATTTATATCTTTATTTTTCTTTTTCTTTTTTTTAATTTTTATGGCATTTTGGTCTTTGTCTCCATCCCAAGAAATGTGTAAGTGTAAAGTGCATATTTATCTAAGGCAAAAAATTCAAGATAAAAATATCTCACCAATTTTACTTACTTATCCTATAATTTCAAACAAGATCTATTATTTCAACTATGTTTAAGATGTCATAATTAAGGCTTTCTTAATTCCTAAGATACATCTTAATTTTCTTAAAAATAGATCAAAACTTTGT